>SJYO01052320.1:2480301-2563706 GCA_006410555.1 Capra ibex | reverse complement strand
GGGGGGGGGGGGGGGGCGATCAAGGAAGTAGGATGACTCAGAACGTACCAAGATATATAAGAAAAGGTGACCAGTCCATGAGGACAGGTGAGAGTCGACCACAAGACGTACGTGGAGAGACAGGCTTCCACATAAGGACTACATAGGTACCTCTCTCTACATGAGGTGTAGGTGGATGAGGAGGTGGTAGAACAAGAGGAGATCTATAAAATCTATTGTTACCAACTTTAAAAAGGTTTATATTCCTTACTTTACACGTAGGTTTAAGTCCTTCGGATTTAGGGGGTTTATATAACATACGTTTCTTTAGATGTGTCTATATATAATTCTAATTCGAAAGTTCTTTTTTAGACTCCCTCAAATAGTGGTAAGTGAAGTCAAGTCAACGAGTCAGCACAGGCTGAGAAACGCTGGGGTACTTAACGTCGTGCGGTCCGGAGGGACAGGTAGTGGTTGAGGGTCTCATGTGAGTCTGAGTACGGGTAGTTCAGTCACTACGGTAGGTCGGTAGAGTAGGACAACAGGGGAAGAGGAGGACGGGGGTTAAAGAGGGTCGTAGTCTCAGAAAATGTTACTCAGTTGAGAAGTGTACTCCACCGGTTTCATAACCTCAAAGTTGAAATCGTAGTCAGGAAGGTTACTTATGGGTCCTGAGTAGAAGAAATCTTACCTGACCAACCTAAAAGTGGTAATCCGTAGGGAATATTCTGTAAGATTTCGCTCAGAAGTTCACCTTTACTTTTCTACGATTTATTGTTGTACTTCCGTACACTTTTACTTTAGGGTGACGACTTCTATTTATATTAAAAAAAAGACGTCAACATTGTTATACAAAATTGAAGTTATCGTATGTTTGTGAAATGTCCAATAAAAGGCACGGGTATAGTATATCGTAACTACAGTCTAAAATGAAACCAACATGACACATAGGTAACTTTATAAGAACCCCTAATGTTAATAAAAATGTAAAAAAATTTAAATATATGATCATAATTTTCACTAAAAACGTTATGGTAGTATTACAACGTTATAACGAAATACACTTGTACGAGAATTCTCTTACTATTCAAAATCCTCTGGACGATATGTCGTTTTTGTATACTAATTGTTATAACATATGAATTTTTAAACGATTCTTATAATCAGGAAGGATACCATTCGTGAGAACGGTATTTTTCTTTGTTTAGTTACACTTTTTTGTTTTAACTTCCCCCGTCCTTTTTTGAAAACCTCCACTATTACTCAAATACCATAATTAACACTACTATCGACATCTCACAAATCAATAGAGGTACAGGTAGTTCAATAGATTAATGTATTGATGTCGAAAGTATACAGTTAGTAAGAAGTGATCTCCAAATTTCTTTGTTGGAAAGAAATGATTTGTATAATATATTTTATCTGTCAAGTCAAGTCAAGTCAGTGAGTAAGTACAGACTGAGAAACGCTGGGGTACTAACCGTCGTGCGGTCCGGAGGGACAGGTAGTGGTTGAGGGCCTCAAATGGGTTTGAGGACAGATAGCTCAACCACTACAGTAGGTCGGTAGAATAGGAGACGACAGGGGAAGAGGTGGTCGGGGTTAGGGCGGGTATAGTCCCAGAAAGGGTTACTCAGTTGAGAAGCGTACTCCACCGGTTTCATAACCTCAAAGTCGAAGTCGTAGTCAGGAAGGTTTCTTATGGGTCCTGACTAAAGGAAATCTTACCTGACCAACCTAGAGGAACGTCAGGTCCCCTGAAAGTTCTCAGAAGAGTTTATGGTGTCAAGTTTTCGTAGTTAAAAAGTCACGAGTCTAAAGAAGTGTCAGGTTGAAAGTATAGGTATGTACTGGTGTCCGTTTTGGTATCGGAACTGAACTGCCTGGAAACAACCGTTTCCCTACAGAGACAGAGACGAAAACTTATACGATGGGTCCAACCAGTATTGAAAGGAAGGTTCCTCATTCGTAGAAATTTAAAGTACCGACATTAGTGGGAGACGTCACTAAAACCTCGGCGGGGGGGTTTTTTTTTTATTTTTTATTTCAGACTGTAATAAAGGTGACAAAGGGGTAGATAAAGGGTACTTCACTACCCTGGTCTACGGTACTAGAAGCAAAAGACTTACAAGTCGAAATTCGGTTGAAAAAGTGAGAGGAAGTGAAAGTAGTTCTCCGAAAAATAAAGGAGAAGTGAAAGACGGTATTCCCACCACAGTAGACGTATAGACTCCAATAACTATAAAGAGGATCGTTAGAACTGAGGTCGAACACGAAGAAGGTCGGGTCCGGTGGATGTTTTACTCCATTTTATAAACTACTTTTATACACACTATTTTTATATATATACCCGATATATAATATATTTATCTATCTATACCTGAAGCGGTCACCAAGTCGTCATTTCTTAGACAGACGTTACGTCTTCTGTGTTCTCTATGTCCAAGCTAGGGTCCCAACCTTTCTAGGGGACCTCCTTCCGTGTTGTTGTGTGAGGTCATAAGAACGGACCCTTTAGGGTACTTGTCCCCTCGGACCACCCGATTTGAGGTACCCATTGTTTCTTAGTCTATACTCAATCACTGATTTATTGTTGTTGTCATTTTATAATATTATATATACTTTTCGTTTTACATGGGTCATATATAAATAAAAAAAATGTTGAGACATGTTTTTTTTATGTTTTACCCGTTTTATAAACTTAACTGAAGTAGTACCTTTTATATGTGTGAGTTATTTTATTTTTACACGACTCACAACGATCGTAGTAATCCCTTTACGTTCGATTAGAGATACTCCATGGTAAAAAGACTTACCGATTTTACACTAACTGACGTCGTTTATGTAACTCGGATATTTTGTGGTTATCAAAGTTCGTAACGACTTCCTTCCTTTATACTGTTTGACCTTTTAAGATAGTCTAAGAATGTTTTAGTTTGTAAATGGATAGTATACTGGTTCTCAGAAAAAGTATCCCTAAGTGACAACTGGTATATTTCTGATCTTTAAAATATAAATATTCTTGAAATCTACCATTCGTCAAGTTTTCGATAATTGTCTTTAAAACTATCTGGTTTGTATCTTATAATTATAAGTCGTTATTTTATTTGGTGATTTGATGACTACGTACATTGTCCAACCCATTTAGAGTGTCATATTTTTCTTTTTGTAGTCTATACTTTTTGATGAATGACCTACAAAGATAAATATACTTTTAGACTTTCTTACTTTCCGTTACAGAGACCAATTTTGTTTTGTTTTTTGTGTCTGTATTGAAGAAAATACATCTTAGTCGGACCCTTTTAAATACCATACCCTTATACATTTTTGAGACATATTTTTTTCATCTAATCAATAGATTGTAATACATACAAATTCTAAGTGTGAAACAATAAATTTATGGAAGAAAAGGTTACTCAGTTGAAAAGAGTACACCACCGGTTTCATGACTTCAAAGTCGAAATCGTAGTAAGAAAGGTTTCTTGTAGGTACTGGTTAGAAGAAATCTTACCTGATCAACTTAAAGGAACGTCAAGTTCCCTGAGACTTCTCAGAAGAGGTTATGGTGTCGAGTTTTCGTAGTTAAGAAACTACGAGTCGAAAGAAGTGTCAGGTTGAGAGTGTAGGTATGTACTGGTGACCTTTTTGGTACCGAAATCGATCTGCCTGGAAACAACCATTTCATTACAGAGACGAAAACTTATACGATAGATCCAATTAGTATTGAAAGGAAAGTTCCTCATTCGTAGAAAATTAAAGTGCCGACGTTAGTGGTAGGCGTCACTAAAACCTCCGTGACCCCCGTCCTCCTCTTCCCCTGCTGTCTCCTACTCTACCGACCTACCGTAGTGACTGAGTTACCTGCACTCAAACTCACTTGAGCTCCTCAACTACTACCTGTCCCTCCGGACCACACGACGTTAATTACCCCAATGATTCTCGGCCTGTTCTGACTCGCTGACTTGACTTGACTTGATTTTAACGGAAGAAGTTGAAAATCGAAACTCAATTACTCTTTATAGCCTCTTCCGTTACCGTGGGGTAAAGTCATAGGAACGGACCTTTTAGGGTACCCGCCTCCTCGGACCGTCCGACGTCAGGTACCCCAGTGCTTTTTACTCTTTATTAAATTCTCGTTTCCCGAGGTCAAAGAACGACAATCTCTTCCTTCAATATTTATATATTATCCCTTTCAGATTTTCCATAACACATGAAAACCTAACTTTTACATCCATAGTAATTCTTCACTCGGACACACATACACACTCCCTCTCTCTCTCTCCGGTGTGAGTTCAAACAGATCTTCATCACAGTACGCTCATTGTTACTCTCCTGGGCCCTAAGTATTAAGTCAAAGATTCATTGTAGGAGATAACTTTCTTAATTTTCAGCAACCTCCTTTATGACTAAGGTCGCAACTCAGTCTTTTGTATCGTTTACTCGGACTTTTTAGTACGATAAGGTCTTTCGTTCTGTCAAGAGTTTATTATTACATTGTACCGGTATTTTGTCCTCGATCAGACGTCACGAAGACTCAAGGGTAAAGACCTTCTTGAACTTGTAACTTGTAGTTATCAATAAATAATAGGGACCTATTTCATTTGTGGGTACTCTAATGATATACGTACTAATTTCCTTATTTATTTACCCTCTTTCTTACAAGAAAGAACAACATGTTACCATTTATTATTTGTATATTCAATTAAAATTTCCTCAATATTTTTGTAGTTATGTACCATATTTTAATTTTACTCTTTTTTCTACGAGTTTCATTGAAGGGGGGTTTATAAATAATTAATTTATTTCCATTTACATCATCACGTAATCTTTGATCATCCATGTTTGAAATTTTATATAACTTTTCATGGTGACTTTATTTATGATAAATTACGTACAACTATACTCTATGACTCTTTCTGTGATGAAAATACTTTGAGGATTGTTTATATGTGTAATAATTTAGATTAGTTCTACTTTGTTTAATTCTCCATCAGATATTTTATTGACCGGATATGATTTTTTTTTTATTTATTTATGTTCGAATCCTTTAATTCGTCTTGTCTGTGAATTTATCTTTTTCACTAAGTCCTAAGTTGAATATTAATGTTCCTCTTTTTATAGTATTTTACGTAACAACTCTACGAATTAATGTAAACCCATATCCGACTTAAATTAATATTAAAACAAAGTTATAACAAAAGTCGAAAACTATTAACGAGTCATCTATAAATTCTCTTACGGGAATAAGAATTCTTTCTGTGTGTCTCATATATCCTAATTACCGTATGTGTCACAGAAATTGAATAGGAGTTTACCAAATAAATCTTACTATACGTACGTATACATTAGTTTTTCTTCTTGTGAATTCGTTATATGTTTTGACCAATTTCTTATGTATTCTTAAGGGACATTGGGAAACACTTTAAAAGACATTTAAACTTTAATCTAGTTTAACTTTTACAGTTTTACATTCATTCCTTTTCAATCTCTGTTTTAAATACTCTCTCTGTCCTACTATTGTCTTTGTATGTTCATCAAAGTTCCAGTACCCTATGGATTAAAAATTTATACTCTCAAGTGTACACGAGTAAAATGATATAAAGTATTGCAAGTATACCTATAATGTAAAAAATTACATAGTGTGATGTATAACGTGTGACTTTTTTATCACTCTTTTATTAACCTACTTTGTAAGTGATCTAGGTCTTAAACTTCGAAGAAAAATTACTTAAAATAAAACAACAAATGGTGTCTTTTCTCGGTGTCATGGTATCATCAAATTTTATATGTATCTTGTCTTTATTAAAACTTAATGTCTAATACGTCCTCTCAGTGTAAATACGGGTCTACACACTATAAGACTATGTACTTTTGTACTGAAGAGTTGTGGTGTCTATATTTCAAATAAAATACCCTATCGGTACTCAAAAAGTTGCTGTACCAAAATGTATAGGTTTCCATATTATAAAAACATAACGTAAAACAAAGACCAACGGTGTCTAAACAAAATTAGTTCATGTTTAGTAAGCATAAACAAAACAATAAGTATCAAGTAATGGCAAGTTGAAGTGACTCGTCGAATATTGTTGTCACTTTCTTCGTTCCTCTGAAAACGAGGTACTAAGTAGAATTATGTAGGTACTAAGTAGAATTATTTATTAAACTACAATAACTTCTATGGTCTCGTGAGGGTTTAACAAAACTTGACCTTCGTTTAGACCTTAATTAGATGACTATAGTCTTATACTTTGACTTAAAAAAAATTTAAAACACTCCTAGATAAAAGGTGTAGACAAGGCGACCCCTTTTCCAAACTTCGATAGTGACGGACTGTGTTGAAGTACCCACATCCTCGAATGGAAATAACTCCGAATAATTCACCATAATTGGAAGGTTTCATAAAACACTATCCTATTTATCATTTAAAGATAGTCTTAGAACTGAAACAACTAACTACGTTAGATTTGTTTTATTCGTTAAAAGGAAGGAACGACGACTTCTCTAGAAATCTTGTGTTCTTTACGTTATATATACGACTACCAATCTATAAAACATTGTTAAAATAATTTAACACCACTTGTTAACGGAATTTTGATTAAATTAAAACCATTTCTTATTTTTATGTAAAGGGAATTCTACGAATTGAGAAAAATTTATCTCTCAAAAAGACTTCCCCCGCTATTTCTCCTTTAGTCTGGAAAGTTTAATACAAATACTTATTACACGTGTTTCTCGAATTCCGGTGATAAAATAAAAAAAGGTAAGACATAGGAAAGTGATAGTCTAATAACGTGGACTTAATTGTGTGTAATAGTGAACCTCGGGTCATATTGATTTTTCGTTTAACATTTGAATGACAATCGTTAGTCACGGTTAAAAGTATTTTAGTTAGGATTCATTTTATTGTATTGTTGTTTGCTTTCATTTTACGTATTCAGCGAAGACAATACAGACTTGGAAATGTTGGGACACTTAGTGTCGGACGATCCGAGGAAACGGGTACCCTAAGAGGACCGTTTTTATGACCTCACCCAACGGTGTGGGAGGAGGTCCCATTAGAAGGGGTGTGTCCCTATCTTGTACGCCAAGAATACAGAGGACGTAACCGTCCGTTTGAGAAATGGTGATCGAGGTATCGAGTAAACCATTTCTTAGGTGGACGTTACGTCCCCTCGGGTCAAGGTAAGGACCCAACCCTTCTAGGTGACCTCTTCCCTATCCCATGGGTGAGGTCATGAGCCCGAAGGGAACACCGAGACGACGATTTCTTAGGTGGTCGTTTACGCCCTCTGGACCCAACCTTTCTAAGGGACCTCTTCCCTTTCCGATGGGTGAGGTCATAAGGTCGGATCACTTTGGGTACCTGATATATCAGATATCCCAGCTTTTCTCAACCTGTGCCGACTCGCTCAAAGTGTAGTGAAGTGAAGGTGAACTTTTCGGGTACTTTCACTTTACATACCATAGTCTTTAAACGAAGTTTACAGGGTATTTTGTAATGTGACGATTTTACATTCGTCAATAAAATTTATTATAGATGTCTATTAGGAAAGTTTAGTGGAACGTGAAAGAATATTTCAAAATTGAAATATGTTTTATTATGTAAATTAAATTTAATAGTTCCGTTCTAAAAAGTAATAAAATGGAAAAGAGGATACCCGAGAAACGAAAAAAAGAGGTAATAGTGTTTCGTACTTGGTACCATTCTGTGTTATCTCTTTGTGATCTTGTGAAGAATGAAAGGTAAATTCTTTTTAAGTGATGAATTAAAAATAAAATTTCATTCAAAATAAAAATCGGAATTTTCATCATAGTTATCAGAATTATTATAGAAAAGAAGTATTAGTAAAGTGATTACTGACTTTTTAGCACAGGATAAATTTTTAGTAAAGAAAAAAATACAGTGACATTCATTCTTAGTGTAACAAGAGATTCTTGTACGCAGAGTTGACTGTCAATTATATCACTTTACATTAGTCTAGAAACCAGGATGAGTTTCTTGGTTATAAACAAGACTCTAACGTTAATCTCAGGTTGTCAATGTACAACAAATAATCAATAAGTAGTAGTCTTAAGAGGGAAGAAAGGAGGACGGACGAAGAGGGAGGGAAAGAAAGAGGGTATACAGGGAAGAAAGGAAGAAAGGAAGAAAGAAAAGGGGAAAACATACGTAACTAAGGGTTATATATACATCTTAAACGATATTCACGACAAGTTCGACTAGAATTAGTATATTTACTCATTAATGTTATAAGTTAATTCATATTACGGTTCTAATCCCTTTTTTAACCAGTCTTGAAATAAAAGTTAACTGACACCTTAATAAAAATCCTTAATAAGAATCTTATTTTAGAAATAAGAAGTGTTTTAAAATAGAATATCTTTCCGTGCTATAGTAACATAATCTCTTTTTCAATTTATTCTTTGTTATCCAAAACCCATTTATGTAATACTATGTAAATGGACATATACAATGATTTTATTTCTTATTATATACCAATACCTCTTCCGTTACCGTGGGTGAGGTCGTGAGAACGGACCTTTTAGGGTACCTACCTCCTCGGACCATCCGACGTCAGGTACCCCAGCGATTCTCAACCTGTGCTGACCCTCTGAAGTGAAAGTGAAAAGTGAAAGTACGTAACCTTTTCCTTTACCGTTGGGTAAGGTCACAAGAACTGACCTCTTAGGGTCCCTGTCCCCTCGGACCACCCGACGGCAGCGACCCCGGTGTGTCTCAACCTGTGCTGACTTCACCGAATCGTCGTCGTCGTCGTACCTTCTTTACGAATGTAAATAACCATTCACATTTAATTTGTATTTCTTTTTTATTCAGGTCTACACACAACACTAACGCACACACATGTGCACACACATAAGTTGACTTAAAGAAGTGACTATACAATTTGTATAAAGTAAACTTACATAATATCATATAGTGCTACACTCTCAACTTGATATTACTTCCAACTCGTGACTTCGTAACTACGAAAACTTGACACCATAATCTCTTCTGAGAACTCTCAAGAAACCTGACGTTCCTCTAGGTTGGGCAGTAAAGATTTCCTTTTGTTGGGACTTATAAATAACCTTCCTGACTACGACATCGAATTTAAAGTTATGAAGTCGGTGGACTACACTTCTAAACTGAGTAACCTTTTCTGGGACTACGACCCTTTCTGACTCCCGTTCTCCTCTTCCCCTGGTGTCTCCTACTCTACTAACCTACCATAGTGATTGAGCTACCTGTAACCAAAGTCGTTCGAAACCCTCTACCACTTCCTGTCCCTTAGGACCTCCCGATATCGGGCACCCCAGGTTCGTCAGTCTAGACTGACTCACTAGTTTGTCGTTGTTATCACATGACATATTTTCAATCGAAATTTCCAATTTAAGGTTAACGTATTCGAAGGTAGTTACACTCATTGTTTTCAGATCTTAAAAGGGTCATCTGAAAGGAGAGTGATTTGAAACATTCACCTGGACTTTTCGGTCCCTTCCAAAGAGACAATGGTGTCTATGAAAATATCATCAGGTATGAGGTACAAGTGACAAGAGTGACAGAAACAATTACGAACAAGACTGTTGTTAAACGGTAGAAATCTATTTAGTTAGTGAAAAAAAATAGTGGTGTGAGAAATGATTGTCACACAATGTTAAATAGAGATTTATGAACTTTCATTGATGAGAATAGAAAGAAATATACAATAAAGGTTGTGTACAAGAGTATGAAACCGAGGATCATATTTTATGTCAAATAAGATCTTATATGGAAATGTATAGAACCCAATACTCTGTAATTGTCTACATATTATTTGTAACACTTATTTTGTAGTGATCTTTTAAAATCGACTTTATTTTTATAATTTATCTTTTATTATATCATGTAGTTTCATTTGTTCTTATTCTATTAAAACACGTCCAAAACATACAATTTGACCTAAACAAGAAAGAGGTTTCACCAAGATACAGAATACATTTAGTACTTCATTATAATGATGATTATTGTCATCATCATTAAATATCAATTTCTGGTATATAATTACAAATAACAATAGTACTGTTTAGATACTAATGTGTCTAGAATTCAGAAATAATTCGGTTATACGGGAGACTCTTTTATTTGATTCTATAAATTCATTGAACAGGGTCCAGTGTCAACATCAATCACTGTCTAGTCCCTGAGTTTAGATAGGGTTTGTGTTGTCACGAGGATCCACGATGGTCGTCGGAGTAATGGGTCTTGAGGTGGACTGTCGTCTCCTAAGACTGTTCACAGTCGTTGTCTTTTGATGACACGGGACTCATGGACCTTCCGACACCGGAGACGGGATTCAGTCGGAGTGAATCAGAGTAAAGACTAGATATGTTCAATTAAGGTGTTTATGTGTACCTATTCCTCAACTAACGTATGATTTTAGACACTGAATAGTTGTCACAGAGATTCAATACCTTAAAGGAAAGAATAAAAAATCAAAAGGATTCAAAATTGAAAGGATTTTATTATATACATTTATTTACGTTCTATTTACTTCTTTATCATCATAAATATCTAAACCACAACAACAACAACAAAAAAAAAAGGATCAGTCTTACACTGTCATTGTAAAACTTTTGACCTTAACAATAAATAAATTACCATCGTTCTCCGACTCTGGACGTTTATATCATCGTTAGTAAAACAAGTCATCTCTAGGAAAGGTCGGTATGATCTAGTCAAAGGTAATCCAATATTTTTTCAAGAATGAACTTCACCACGGTACATTGAAAGTCTACATCTGTCTAAAGTGTTACTACGACTAACTTTAGTCTTCTAGTCTGACGAAACAGACAAGCTCAGTAACAGGACAGTCTTTGTCATATAGTCACGTCACTGCGGTTATTATTACTTACTGTTTTGGAGGATGAATCTAACACTGTACTTTTTATATATAACTCATCAATCATTTAACTCTATGTAAATAATCCTGGAGGGAACACAGTCCATGATAAAATTCTCGTCTTTTCAAAACGAATCAACAGATCAAATTTACTAGACATCCGTTCAAATAACAACAAATCATAATTTTGCATTAAATTTTTAATGGGTCCAGTAACGAATCGACAAAGGAAACCGGACTCTTTTTTTCACGAAATTTATTTAACACCAGTAGGGTAACAGGTAATCACCGACTTCAAATTCATAAACTCCTTCCTACAAAGAAGAAGTGACGGGGGGTGGTTTTTTTTTTTTTTTTTTTAGGAGCTTCCTTTTAGACTAGACCTTCCTAAAAGTGAAAGTGAGACTAAAAGAAACCTTTATTGACCAAGGAATTACTGAGACAAGATGACATTTTCGTTGAAGTATAACTTCATGTTAACACTGACAATCTTATTTACTTTCGACTTCTTTATAAGAAAGAGGAAAGGATGGGGGTACGGGTCAAAATTTACATAATTTGAAAGGTGTCAAGACAACCGAAAGAAAAAAAAAAATTAATCATAATCAAATCAAAGTCCACAAGTGAAAGATCTTATACTCGAGAAAGTTGTACAATTAAGTTAATAAATCAAAAGACAAGAGACTTTTAATAAAAGTTAGTTCTTAAAGTTTATTTTTACTTTATAGACGTATTCTACTGATTCTAAAACGTTTATTTAAATTATAATTTTATAAATTTAATGAAATATTTATTGTTCTATTTTCTTTCTTTTATCTATGTATTTGTTACATCCTTATTGATTATTTTAACCCATTTATAGTTTCCGTAGTCACTGACATTTTACTTTTTTTACTTATTTCATGACTTTAATCCCTGTCATCTTTTCGTATATTAAACGTAGGATAAGGACGGACGAGTAAGTGATAAGGAGTCAGTTGTATTTACTCACTATTAATGATTATGAAGAAACCCCGTATACGGTAATTAAGTGTTAGTATAAAAATTTATATACACGTATTTGTGAAGACGATAATTATTTTTATCGTACGTAAATGGAGTACGAATAATCAGGAACAATATCGGAGAAGTGTTCGTAATCATAAAAAGATGAATTATTATCAGGACTTTAATAAGAAAACAAATCGTATTTACACTCATGTATACACATACACAATGTTTACCGAAATATAAGTTTCGATTTTTATAAGAGTATATATGAGTTATTTAATATATTGTACATCTTAAACAATACATATATAGGATACATTTTATATATAATTTATACAATTTTAAAATTTATATAATTTTAACAAAAATTTATATTTTTGTTAAAACATTTTATCTCCGTCGTAGTCTTTCCAAACAAAACTTGAATGTTTAAAACTTTGTAATCTATTAATCGTTTCTACAATTTAAAACTAAATTTAATACGAAAATAAATTTTATGTTAAATTTTTGTTATGATCGTACGATACCAATGTTTCTTAACAAAATTCGTTCTATATGTCAACACATTAGAGTATTAGAAATATATTACAATTAATAGCCACCACTTTATCGAATTTAATTTAGTTTATAGTCTATTCGTTTAGAATTTCCTACAAAAACATTTGTATATTCTGAAATAGTACGACCACTTTATTTCTCAAAAGATGGTAAAAGAGTGGTTTCTTGTGGTTAGAACTATTAGTGGTACCTACCTTCTTCTGAAACGTCTTAAGTCCTTCGGTCGCCTCTTTAACGTCACCTTAAGGTCCTCCGGTCATCTCATTCTTCAGACTCTAACCCATGTAAACTCTCCCATTCTCTTTGTCAATTGAAATTGGTTCAGAGGGGATGGGATTCCGTCGTGTCGAGTCATGATTCGTTCTGGAAGAACCGATACTAAAGAAGTCATCCAATCTCACTTGGGTCGGAGGGATCAACGTGTCCTACGACAGTTTCTCTAGGTAATGTAAGAGTAGGGTAATTTTTATACTTCACACATCGTGTCGATCCCAACCTTTTAGACCCTCTTTGTGTCTATGACCTCTAGGGTGTCTAGTACGATTTGTAAAACGTCTGAGGTAGTCGTTCATACGAGTTCTTGACTACCCCTCCGGAGTGGAACTTAGGGTGGTTGTCCGGATGTCCATTGGGGTGACGAGGAAAGTTGAGTGTGAGGAAGGGGGAGTTGAGGTACCGACCGAAGAACGCATGTGAGAGGTCACCGTCGTTCTTGGTCGGAAGTGTCTGTCGATGACTCGTGTACGTCTTTCGTCGGGGTTGGGACACTTTGTCCCACTTTGGTGTATGTGAACTCATAGCGAGTGGAGGACTCCCTTTCGTTCTCTTTCGACAGTCGTAAGGCAGAGGAAAACGTCCTTCTACTTCCGTATTTTAGATTTCCTGTAGGAGTATTCGTCCTTGTTCTTAATAACATAGAATCTCTTCTAGACTCTTTCGTACTCTTAGAGATTGTCCTGACTGTTTTTCTAAAAGGAGGGACACAGATCAGTCATTTCTGACCTTCTCATTGACGAAGAAGTTTATACTACACCGACATTGTTGTTTTTGTGGTTGTTGTTTTGCCTTTTATTTATTCACCCAGTTATAGTTTGATTTTTGAAGTCATTTTATTTGTTTTCTTTTTTAGTTGTCTCACTTTTTCGTTGGATTTTTTATGATCTTTTATAAGAGTTTGATATTTGTTCTCAATCATATGTATTATATATTCTTTACTTACGTTGATTTATTAAAAATTTTTACGTGTTTATGATGTTGACATTGAACCCGTCTCTTGAACTTGCTTTTTCTATATGTTTACCGGTTGTCCACATACTTTTCTACAAACTGTAGTAAGTTGTAGTCCTTTTACTTTTTTTTTTTACGTTACTTTACAGTAGAATGTGTACAGTCCTACCAATAGTAGTTTTTTCGTTCTCTATTATTCAAGACCGTTCCTACACCTCTTTTCCCTTAGGAACATATGACAACCACCCCTACATGTAACCCTGTCGGTGACTTCTTTTATTGTACCTCAAAGGAGTTTATTAATTTCTGTCTTGATGGTATACTTATGTTCTAATGTGTCGTCTTGACATGTTTTTTTAGAAGTACTGGGTCTATGGATACTATCACACTAGTGAGTAGATCTCGGTCTATAGGACCTTATGTTTCAGTTCACCCGGAACCCTTCGTAGTGACTCTTGTTACGATCACCTCCACTACCTTAAGATCAATTCGATAAAGTTTAGGATTTTCTACTACGACACTTTCACGACATGAGTTATACGGTCCTTTAAACCTTTTGAGTTGTCACCGGTGTCCTGACCTTTTCCAGTCAAAAGTAAGTTAGGGTTTCTTCCCTTTACGGTTTCTTACAAGTTTGATGACGTGTTAACGTAAGTAGTAGATTGTGTGATCGTTTCATTACGAGTTTTAAGAGACTCTGTCCGAAGTTGCCATGTACTCGGTTCTTGAAGGTCTACAAGTTCGACCTAAATCTTTTCCGTCTCCTTGGTCTCTAGTTTAACGGTTGTAGGCGAGTTAGTATCTTTTCGTTCTCTTAAGGTCTTTTTGTATATGAAAAAGAAATAACTAATGTGGTTTCGGAACCTGACACATCTAGACTTTTTTGACACCTTTTAAGAAGTTCTATACACTTATGGTCTGGTGGAATGAACGGAGTACTATTTGGACATACTTCCAGTTCTTCTTTGTCAGTCTTTGTCTGAACCTTGTCTGACCAAGGTCTAACACTTTCCTCATGTAGTTCTTACATATAACAGTGGGACGAATAAATTGGATATACGTCTCATATAGTACTCTTTACGACCCAACCTACTTCGTGTCGACCTTAGTTGTAACGACCCTCTTCATAGTTATTGGAGTCTGTACGTCTACTGTGGTGGGAATACCGTCTTTGACTTCTCCTTGACTTCTCTAAGAACTACTCTCACTTTTTCGACCGAATTTTGAGTTGTAAGTTTTTCAATTCTGACACCGTAGACCAGGGTCGTGAAGGACCGTTTATCTACCCCTTTGTTACCTTTGTTACTGTCTGAAATAAAAGACCCCGAGGTTTTAGTGACGTCTACCACTTTAGACGTCGGTACTTTAGTTTTCTGTGAACGAGAAACCTCCTTTTAGAGACCGGTTGGAGTTGTCGTACAATTCTTCGTCTCTATAACGAAACGGTCGTTTCTAAGAAGAACAGTTTCCATAAAAAAAAAAAAGTCATCAGTACATACCTATACTCTCAACCTAATGTTCCTTTCCACTCGTTCTTTCTTAACTACGAAAACTCGACACCACAACCTCTTTTGAGAACTCTCAGGGAACCTAACGTTCCTCTAGGTTGGTCAGGTAGGATTTCCTTTAGTCAGGACTTATAAATAACCTTTCTGAGTATGACTTCTAATTTGAGGTTATGAAACCGGAGGACTAGACTTCTTAACTGAATAATCGTTTCTGGGACTACGACCCTTTCTAACTTCTGTCCTCCTCTTCCCCTGTCGTCTCCTACTCTACCAACCTATTGTAGTGGTTGAACTACCTGTATTTAAACTCGTTCGAAGCCCTCAACAACTACCTGACCCTTAGACCGTATGACGTCAGGTACCCCAGTGTTTCTCAGCCTGTGCTGATTCGCCGACTTGACTTGACTTGACTTGGCATACTGGGTCAGTAAGGGGATGACCCGTATATAGTTCACTTTGTTTCACTAATAGAACTTCACTATCGGTATGAGGGTTGAGGATATTTTTATGACTTTGTCTAAGTCGTTCCTTATCTTTTAGACTTACCTTGAGATTACTCGTTTCTCTAACTTAAACATTAAAAATTTCAAAGACGGTTTTTTTTTTTTTTTCGGATTCTGGACTATCACTACTACCGAAGTTGACAATTCAGATGGTCCCTAAATTCTTTCTTAATTCTAGTACGACAGAAACCGTCGTGTATATGATTTTGACCTTATTATGTTTCTTCTAATAGTACGAGGGACGTTATCATACCGGACGGATAAACAATTCACAAGATATAAAAAGTTCTCCCTCCCCTGTACACATGAATATCAACTAAGTAAAACTACATACCTTCTTTCATTGTATTATAAAATTTCGTTAATACGAGGTTAATATTTAAAATTTTTCTTAATTCCGGTTAATAAAGTTTAAGAATTCTTCTTTTATTAACATCTTTCTCCTCTTTTGTAAAAAATGAGGTAAATACTCCGGTTGTAATGAAACTATGGTTTTAGTCTGTTTCTATAGTGTTCTAGAAATTTAATATCTTGTGTGTAAAAGTACTTTTTCATGTCTTTTAAGAGTTGTTTTATCATTATTCAGTTTAGGGTGTTATATCATCTTTTCTAATATGTAGTACTGGATCATTCTAATAGACTTTCTGAGTTCCAACTCACTTATATGTTCATAGTTAGTGACATATCGTAGAATAATTATTTTATTTATGAGGCGTTTAAGTCACGGTAAGAAGAGTTATGACATCATCCTAAAGGACGTCTTTGAGTGTTTAATTGGGATAGTAAGTGTACAATTAGGATACTAAATGTACAATTCTTTTGTAAGGTCTTATTTATTTTGGTAAAACTTCTTATTCTTGTTTGATTCTTTCGATTTTTAAAGACTAAAGTTTTGGAGACGATTTCCATGTTATTATTTTATCACAAAATGACCGTATTTTTTTATCTGTATAGTCAGATACCTTATCTTGACTTTCAGGTCTTTATTTGAGTATATAGATAGTAATCGACTAAAAGTTATTTTAGTGGCTCTGTTAAGTTACCCCTTTCTTATCAAAAAAGTTGTTTACCACGATCTGGTTGACATAAAGGTCTATATTTTCTTTCTTCAACATCAAGATAAAGTGTTGTTTATTTTTCATTGAGTTACACCAGTTTCTGAAATGTAAACATTCTATAGTGTCACTTTTTTGATAATCTTCTTACATATATTCCCATTTAGAAACACCGAAATCAAATCTACCACGAAAGAATCTATACTAAGAATTTCGTATCGTTGGGGAGAGGGTGAGACGGTTTTTTTTTTTCTTTCTTTCTTTCTTTTTTTCTTTGATCTGAAGTACGTATATTTTTCTAAAACACTAAGTTTCTTGTAATAGTTCTTTAACTCTTCGATGTAGATTTTACACACCTTTATAGACATTTAGTATATAGACTATGGAATAAAATGGAATGGAATTATAGATCAGGAATAAACGTTTTATACATTTCTTGAGATATTTGAGCTGGTTTTTCTTTTATAGGTTGGTTTTTACCCGTTTCTTGAAATTATGTGTCAAGGGGTTTCTTCCATACGTTTGCTGGTTGTTTCTGTTCATGAGTCGTGGGCATCACTACTCCCTTTACATTTCGTTTTTGTATTACTGTATGGTGAAATGAGGACTATCGGCATTAGTGAAATTTTGACATTTGTTAAATTTTGACGTTAGTTAAATTTTGACGTTATTTAAATTTTTTCCTTTTGATGTTTATTATTTTTCCCACACCCCTTTAACCTTGACATTACTGAACTTTAAACTTTCATTTCAACACGTCAACGAAACTATTTATCGTACGTCACGAAGTTATTAACTTCGTATCTTAATGTTATTTTTAGACGTTAAGGTAAAGATAAATATATTACGTCTCTTGATTTTCGTGTTGGAGTGTGTATTTAAACATGAGTTTTCAGATATCTTTATAACAAATTTTATCGTTTTATCCCCTCTTTTTGAGTTTAAAATTAATAACTTATCTATTGATATATATATATATGTGTGTGTGTGGTTTTTTATGTGTACCTTATAATACGTCCGTAATTTTCATTAAGTATTGATTACATATGATGAGACACTTTCTCGAAACTTTCTTAATACAATTCACTTTCTTCGGTCGATGTTCCGACATATTCAAACAAATATCTTTTATATGTCCTAGAACGTTTAATTACCTATGTCTTTCGTCTGGTGACCTAATTGACGATTACTCATACTTTAAATGAAACCCAACTAGTTTCATAAGAACTTAATCCATCAACACTTCCAAGTTTTGAAACACTTGTGTGATTTTTCCGACTTAACATATTAATTAATCTACTTAAAACAAATCTAATATAGAGTTATTTTTCCGTATTTGTATAATTTTACATACCTGTCTCTTGTGGTGTGTCTATGTTTTGGTTTATTTTGATCTTAACGTCATGGTCATGGTCCGTCTTATCTGAAGTCTTCTTCTTTATAATAATCCGTATTTCATTTATAAAATTTTACTGTTTCATATGTAATAGATTGTTTGTATTTTGGGATTACAAATGGAAGTGTTTTCTTAAAGATTGTACACTTTGTTCTTTACTTTCTGTTTTGTTTGTCACTTATTTATATAAAGTTGTAGGTTGTCATGAAAAATCCATTGATTATTTTTAGTCGTCTTTTTACCGTTACATACCCACTCGACTTTTTATTATAAATACTTCAATGAATTAACACATTACCTTATAAGATGGGTTGTCGTCTTATATGTAAGAAGAGCTCACACATACCTTGTCAGTGGTTTTATCGAATGTATTGACCTGTGTATTTTTTGGGAAAATGTTTAAATTTTCTTATGTTTATTATGTTTCTTAAAAGAGTCTAGTATGTTAAATTCTATATTGATTTATATACCTTTTATGGTTTTGAAAAGTTATAAACCTTTTACAATATTAGTATTTATCGTGTACACAGTTACTATCTTAGAGATTTTTTAGATTTTATGTCAGACTTAACTTATTTTATACTTTGTGACGTACATTTTAACAGTCTTCGTGGATTTCGTGGATTTCGTGGATTTCGTGGATTTCGTCATGTATCTCCATGTATATATCGTAGTTTACGAATATATTGATATCTGTTTTCAAGAATGAATTTAGTAATTACATGTGAAGGTGTCATGAATAGTACTCATTTGTCTCGTTTTGTTTTGTTTAGTTCACCTTTCTTTCCTTATTCAAATTATCGTGTTTCGTCACTTTGACTTTTCTCTTTTTGTCATCTCTTGTAGTTACTTAGGTCTATAATAAGAAAAATTATTTTGTAATTATTTTCACTATGTCGAAGTCAGTTTGACTTGTTCTTACTTTTTTTCTTTATAATAGGATCTAGGGGTTTAGTAATTTTTCTATTGATCCCCAATTATATTTCATATACGTGTGTTTAAGGTATTAAATTTACTTTATCTGGTTAGGGTTTTATTTTTTTTATTTGTTTATTTATTGTTGCTACCACACTAGTGAGTGGAATTCGATCTGTAGGTCCTCACGTTTCAGTTCACCCGGAATCCTGCCTAGTGATACTTATTTCGATCCCCTCCACTATCTTAAGGTGGACTCGATAAAGTTTAGAATTTTCTACTACGACAATTTCACGACGTGAGTTATACGGTCGTTTAAACTTTTTGAGTCGTGACCGGTGTTCTGACCTTTTATAGGTAAAAGTAAGATTAGGGTTTCTTCCCATTACGGTTTCTTAGAAGTTTGACGTTGTGTTAACATGAGTAGAGTGTGGAATCGTTTTATTACGAGTTTTAAGAGGTTTCATCTGAAGTTATCATACACTTAGTTCTTAAGGATCTACAAGTTTGACCTAAATCTTTTGAGTCTCCTTGGTCTTTAGTTTAACAGTTGTAGGTAACCTAGTACCTTTTTAGTTCTCTTAAGACCTTTTTGTAGATGAAGACGAAGTAACTGATACGATTTAGGAAACTGACAAACCTAGTGTTGTTTGATACCTTTTAAGAATTTCTCTACCCTTATTGTCTGGTTAAATGGACGGAGGACTCTTTAGACACACGTCCAGTTCTTCGTTGTTTATCTCTCGACTGTTACTGGTTGTCTAACGGCCCTCTTTATAGTCATTGGAGTCTATGCGAAATAAAACAGTGGAACCAATATACGTACATGTAGTACGACTTACGTCCCGACCTACTCCGTGTTCGATCTTAGAGTTGAAGGTCCTCTTTATTGTTATCGAAGTCTATGCGTCTACTGTTATGGGAATACCTTCTTTCACTTCTCTTGACTTCTTGGAGAACTACTTTCCCTTTCTCCTCAGTCATTTTCGACCGAATTTTGAGTTGTAAGTTTTTCAATTCTGACACCGTAGACCAGGGTAGTGAAGGACCGTTTATTTACCCCTTTGTTACCTTTGTCACTGTCTTAAATAAAAGAACCCGAGGTTTTAGTGACGTTTACTACTGAGGTCGGTACTTTAATTTTCTGAGAACGAGGAACCTTCTTTACGATACTGGTTAGATCTGTCGGATAATTTTTCATCTCTGTAATGAAATGGTTTTTAACAGACATATAAATTTCGACACCAAAAACGTCATCAGCACATACCTACACTCTCAACCTGGTAATTCTTTCGACTCGTACTTCCTTAACTACGAAGACTTGACACCTCAACCTCTCTTGAAAGCTCTCGGGGAACCTGTACTTCCTCTAGTTTGGTCAGTGAGGACTTCATTCAGTCAGGACTTATAAGTAACCTTCCTGACTACCACTTCGAGGTTATGAAACCGGTGGACTACGTTACTTGACTAAGTAAACTTTTCTGGAACTAAGACCCTTTCTAACTTCCGACCTCTACTTCCCCTGTTTTCTCCTACTCTACCGACCTACCATAGTGACTGAGTTACCTGCACTCAAACTCGTTCAGGTCGTCAACCACTATCTGTCCCTCGGACCTCACGACGTCAGGTACCCCAACATTTCTCAGTCTGTACTGACTCGATGATGTGACTTGACTTCACTGGTTTTATATTAGTTCTATTAGGATAATATGTTTCGTACGTGTTAATTCTTTCTTCACAAAGAAGTTATTTAATATAACCTTTTTAACAAACAGGTGGACATTTTGTCACTATGTCCTTGAAATAATTGTAATTTAATTCTTTTTTCATTAGAGATATATAAGTTGTGAATTTCTTCTCTACTTCGACGTTTGACGATCTTCTTTAATATTCTTTTTTTAGGAAAACAGTATAGAAAACATATATTAGTACCTTCATATACGTCACTTTTGATTGTAACCGTTTAGTTTCACGTAACTTGATTTTTAAAGTCGTCACCGGTGACCTGACTTTTTTCACTCGAAAGTAATGTTAACGTTTCTTCCCGTTACGGTCTGTGACAAGTTTAATGGTATATTAACATGAGTAAAGTGTATGATCGTACCAATAACAGGTTTAGGAGTTCCATCCGAAATCGTCATGTATTTGACTCTTAAAGGTATATATATTCAACCGAAGTTTCACAGTCTCCATGGTCTCCAGTTTCACGGTTGTAAGTAACCTAGTACCTCTTTCGTTTCCCAAAGGTCTTTTTATATACGAAGATAAAGTAAATGTTGTGATTTCGAAATTGACACACCTAGTGTTGTTTACCACCTTTTAAGAATTTCTCTACCTTCACGGTCTAGTGGAATGGTCAGAGGGTTCTTTAGACATACGTCCAGTTCTTCTTTTTCAACCTTGATCTGTACCGTTTTCCCTACCAAGTTCTAACCCTTTTCTCATGTAGTTCAGACGTAAAACAATGGGACGAATAAATTGAATATACGTCTCACGTAGTACTCTTTATGGTCCGACCTACTTAGTTTTCGACGTTAGTTCTGTCGGTCCTCTTTATAGTCAATGGAGTTTATACGTCAACAATGGTGATAAGACCGTCTTTCACTTCTTGTTACCAGAGAATAACTCCCACTTTCTCCTTTCACCTTTTCCATCGAACTTTGAGTTGTAAGTTTTTGATTATAGTACTGTAGGTCAGGGTACTGAAGTACCACTTATAATTATCTTCCCCATTTTCACCTTTGTCACCTTTTGTGTAACACAAAAGAACCCGAAGTTTTAGTAACGTCGGTACTTTAATTTTCTGTGCGAGGAACCTTCTTTTCGATACTGGTTGGATATGTCGTATAATTTTTCGTCTCTGTAATGAAACGATTGTTTACAGGTATATCAGTTTCGATACAAAAAAGGGCATCAGTACATACCTACATTCTCAACCAGGTTTTTCTTCCAACTTGTGGTTTTTTAACTACGAAAGGTTAACACGGCTGAGAACTCTTAGGGAACTTGTCGTTCCTCTAGTTTGGACGGTTAGGATTTCCTTTAGTTGGGACTTATAAGTAACCTTCCTGACAATGACTTCGACTTCCAGGTTATGAAACAGGTGGACTACACTTCTCGACTGAGTAACCTTTTGTTGGGACTCCGACCCTTTCTAAATTCCGTTTTCTTCTTCCTCCACCGTCTTCTACTCTACCAATCTATTGTAATGAGTTACCTATATTTTAACTCACTTTAAACTCTCTGTCACCTCCTAGCTCCTTTGACTACAGGTACCCAGGGTTTCTCAGTCTATGTCGGATCGTTGACTTGTTGTTGTAAAGACATATCGTTTTTTTTTTTTTTTTTTTTCTTCTTCTTCTTCTTTCTTTCTTTTTTTTAGTTCTTTCTTTGTTGGATACATTACCCTTTTATGAACGTGTATACATATATATTATATATATATAAATATATGTGTATTAATTCAAAGGAAGAAAGAATTCCGAGTTGTCATCAACTAACGTATAACACCGTTTTACCTATTTTGACCTATAGTGATACGGTTTACCTTATTTAGTCTGTGTCTCTCTGTTTATGAAAAATAAGAGTGGATCTACACCTTATATGTTTTCAGTCTGAGTCTTCGTCTCTCATCCTACAACGAATGGTCCCAGATCTCCCACTTCTTTTACCCCTATTATAACCAGTTTTCCGTTTTTTTTTTTTTTTTTTCAGTTCATGTATTATCCTTTTATAACCGTTCGGTTAATAGAGAAATCGTCAAGTATAAGTTTCGTTTATTCGTTGTTGTTGTCTGTCCTTTTGTTTGTCGGACTAAAATTTTACCCGTACGTTGGATTTATGTATAAAAAACCAATTATAGATTTTATTTACATAAAATCGTTTTATATAAATCATTGTATGTCTTTTCTAAATCTATGTGTCCTCCTTGAAGACTTCTATACTACTTGATGTAGTACTACTGACAGTAATTGGTGCCAAGTGACATGTGCACTTTAACCGACTCATCTGAAATTGACAAGAGTGTTTTTTCCATGATACCTTTGCCTACCTATAAAATTGATCAAACTTACAACATTTGTAAAGTGTTACGTATATATACATTTTTGTAGTGTACCATATAGAATTCATATAAGTTAAAAACGGATATAGTGTTATTTCGACCCCTTTTCTTTCCATTAGAAAAATTTCTTTCACTTAAACATTAATATAGAAAGTTATTTGTTTCGTAGTCTATATTCTACAAAGGACCCATTTAACATAGTTTGTAATTTTTTTTTTATGGTTTTATTATAGTAGAGAAGGACTTTTTCTTCTCCTCCCTTTTGACGGGTTGAGTAACACGTAGGTCACAATAGACTTATTGGTTTACTTATTTCTGTAATGTTCTTTGTATTTGATGTCTAGTTATTGGGAGTACTCATACTTACGTTTTAATAAGTGGTCAGTAAGTCAAGTCAAGTTAAGTCAGCGAGTTAGCACAAGCTTAGAAACACTGGGGTACTTAGCGTCGTGCGGTCCAGAGGGACAGGTAGTGGTAGAGGGCCTCAAGTGAGTCTGAGTGTAGGTAGCTCAGGCACTACGGTAGGTCGGTAGAGTAGGAGACAACAGGGGAAGAAGAGGACGGTGGTTAGGGAGGGTCGTAGTCTCAGAAAAGGTTACTCAGTTGAGAAGCGTACTCCATCGGTTTCATGACCTCGAAGTCGAACTCGTAGTAAGGAAGGTTTCTTTAGGGTCCCGACTAGAGGAAGTCTTTCCTGACCAACCTAGAGGAACGTCAGGTTCCCTGGGAGTTCTCAGAAGACGTTGTGGTGTCAAGTTTGCGTAGTTAAGAACCCGTGAGTCGGAAGAAGTGTCAGGTTGAGAGTGTAGGTATGTATTGATGACCATTTTGGTATCGGAACTGGTCTGCCTGAAATCAGCGGTTTCATTACAGAGACGAAAACCTATACGATAGATCCAACCAGTATTGAAAAGAAGGTTCCTCATTCGTAGAAAATTAAAGTACCGATGTCAGTAGTAGACGTCACCAAAACCTCAGGGTTTTTTATTTCAGACTGTGACAAAGATGACAAAGGGGTAGATAAAGGGTACTTCACTACCCTGGTCTACGGTACTAGAAGTAAAAGACTTACAACTCGAAATTCGGTTGAAAAAGTGAGAGGAGAAAGTGAAAGTAGTTCTCCGAAAAATCCAGGAGAAGTGAAAGACGGTATTCCCACCACAGTAGACGTATAGACTCCAATAACTATAAAGAGGGCCGGTAGAACTAAGGTCGAACACAAAGAAGGTCAGGTCGCAAAGAGTACGACATGAGACGTATATTCGATTTATTGTAATCGGTTTATATAAATCATTATATGTCTTTTCTTTGATGTAGTACTGTTCATCCCAAATAAGGTCTTAAAGTTTGAACAATTCATTAGTTTCCTTTAACTCTAACTGTGTATACGAGATAACTATGATATATGGATCTATTGATTATACTTGTATGACATATGGTGTCCCTTGACATGAATTCCGGGACACTACTGGACTTACCCATCTTCGGGTTTTCCCTCCTCTATATACACAAGTACACCGACTAAGTAATACGACATGTCATCTTTGATTGTGTAACATTTCGTTGATATGAAGTTATTTTTAATTAATTTTTCTTTTTTTGATCTCATTTGATAGTATAGTTGTTGAATTTCCTTTTCGTGTACTAGCAGAGTTATTTGTGTCTTTTTCATAAACTGTGTGAATTGTAAGTAAGTACCATAAAGATACATAAACACATGAGAAGAAGTACACGAGTCATTGGGAGAGTACAGACCGAGACACACTGAGATAGTTGACATCGAGCGGTCCGAGGAGAGAAGTGCCTTAAGAGGTTCGTTCTTATGACCTCCTCCAACGGTAAAGGTGAGCTCCCGTAGAAGGGCTGGGTCCCTAGTTTGGACGTAGAGAACATTAAGAACGTAACCGTCCACTTAGGAAATGGACGACTGGGTACATAAACTATCGATAAGTTATTTAGGTACAACCAACTTATTTAACTTTACGAGTTATTTCGGTGTTGTTGTCCTCCTTTTATTTTTGAAATTTCGGTATTATAACTAAAATCTCAATACTGTTTCACATTTTACTTGGGTGTGATCGGTTTCCTCTCTCTAAAAAAACTTCCTTCTACTGGTTCTCATCCCTCAACGACTACAGGAATTAATACTATTGACTCCTTTTGTATGGACTTTTAATCCTTCAGGTACGACCAGGAGTATTACGTTCAATTTGTCTTGGATTTTCTCTCCATAACACACACATACACACACGTACACATACATATATATGTATACACACACGTACATATATATATATATATATATAAGGGGGGGAGAGTTTCCTTCTCTACCTTTCTAAATTATGGACTATCAAAAATAAGTTACACTCCTTCGTTTTATCTGGATCTCCGTTATCCTTTTATTTGTAACTCTATCAAAATTTATACAATTTATAAAATCTTAGAGGTTTATAGAATCCCCTTTTTAGTATAGTACTAATTTTCGTCCGGTGAAATCTTTCAAGACATTTTAAAAGACCGTTACCGAGTGTCTAATTTTTTTTTTTTTTTTTTTTTTATCACTACATTGTAGACTAGATTACACAAATGAAACCATTTCTTTTTGAATTTTTTGACACATATCGTAGAACTATAGATCTTTTTAGTCAAATCCTTTTTATTAAAATCAAGGTCAAGAAGTTTTCTCTTTTTACCAATTAACATATGTGTAATCAAAATTCTGACTTTGTTTTCGTCACATGTAACACTTATTATGTAAACCTCCCCTCTCTCTTTANTTTGACACATATCGTAGAACTATAGATCTTTTTAGTCAAATCCTTTTTATTAAAATCAAGGTCAAGAAGTTTACTCTTTTTACTAATTAACATATGTGTAATCAAAATTCTGACTTTGTTTTCGTCACATGTAACACTTATTATGTAAACCTCCCCTCTCTCTTTAAAGTGAACAGTTAGGTAATAGAAAGTACAGACTTACCGGTAAGTAATTTTTTAATTTATTAAAAATTATAAATTTAATTATGTAAATAAATTTTAATTTATTTTAACTACGGTATGGTTTACTTAAAACGTCCTGTATATAGAGATCATTTTGACTTCTGGGGTCACTTAATTTACCTTAGTCACAAGTTAAATTATTTTGTTGTCTCTTAAATGAGTAGAAATTCATTTAAATCAATAAAACCTTATTTTCATGTACTCTTTTTCGATAAATAGACGTACTATTATGATTCTTTAGATTTAAGTCTGTTTTTAATTACTTATTTTACTGAGGTACATATAATGATATATTTAAGTACATTTAAGTCTTTCTTAAAACAAAAGTAAGGTACTTTTGTTACTTTCGAGAACAGAATAGATGAGACAACTTTACACAGGAAACGGACTAATATTACCACTACCTGATAAATTATGGTAGGAGTGTTGAGTCGGCGTAAGATCGGAATCGGATCGTAGTAAGTATTACTTTTTATTAATTCTATTATAACCTGACATAGTAGTTGTCCTGTTGGGTGTCGAAACAATAATATGAATTAGTTACTTAACCGATCCCTTATCTCTGACATATTACAACGTATTGACTAAGTCCTTAAGAAGTACATCACTATTTAGTAGGAGAAAGATTTCGTGATGGAACAATCAATCGTCGATTTTGCCAGGGATACAATTATAGAGTGTGAGTTAAGACATCGGAAAGTAAAGTAACTGAAGTCAAAACAAAACAAAACAAAACGAAAAAATTAACCTCCGATTAATAAATGTTATAACATCACCCAAAACGGTATATAACCGTACTTAGTCGGTACCCACATGTACACAGGGGGTAGCACTGAACTAAGTCTGTGGTTTCCGAATTCCATTATTGAAAAGAATCTGACATATTGATTAACGGAACGAGGTTAAGTAATGTTATATGGTGAGTTTAAAACATTATTTATAAATAAGTTAACTTGTGTTACTTGCCATAAAAGTACAACCGGTCACAAAATTTCGATATCTCAATCTGGTTACACCAAGATGTATAAAGAAACTCCGAGGAAATTATCGTATTTAAGAATTAGTTTAGTTATAGTGTCTGAAGATCTCTGTAAACCGAGAAATTCAAAACTGTTACGTATAAGGTCTAGTTTCTTTGTGTCTAAAATCAGATGAAAATAAACCTTATAGACATATAACTAATATATACTGTTGAAGTTGGTACAAATGTCCATTCGAGTCTTTCCTATATTTTGACAATTCGTTCAGACATCTTTAAATAAAGAATTCCGGAAAGTCTATTTTGTTTTGTGTTTGTTGTTGTTTTATATTGAAATAAGGTTTACAATGGAGTAAGACTAAAGTAGAGTCAGCATATCTCATTGTTACAAAACTCAGCGGGGTTACAAGTCGTTATCCTTATAACAACCCTTTTCTTTCAGGTTAAAGAACCTGATTTTTAGTTCCAGTTTATTGAAGGAATTTGGAAGATTTCATTATGTAAGGTTTGTGGTCACCAAATTTAGTCGCGTCCATATAAAGAACGAATACGATGGACGGGTTGTCCGAAGGGATCCTAAAATAAGGGATTAGAACGAAAAGATTCTTTTGTTATTTTAATCTAATGAATATTATAACTATTAAAATTGGTTACCATGTGCTCTAAAAAAAAAGTTACATCGTTATTTCAAAGGTAGTAGAATATTTGAAAGGGAACAAGAGAAGAGGGTTCGATATTGGTAAAGGAATCTTATATACGTCAAACCCTTATTTTACTTTACCTGGATAAATGTCAGTAGACGGTAATTAAAGGACTGTGACCTCTCACCAGTAAATATTTCGATGTCAAACGATTTAGTAGTCGTCATAAGAAGGACCTCAACGATTTTCGTCGGAAACTTAAGTTTCTGGTAGATCATTTTAGAACGAATCGAGTTTTATTCGGACTCCTACAAGGTGGTTCGTATCTCAACCGCTCGATTTAGTAAATGATATTAGGTGTTGTTTCTATCACAATCTATCTTTTCGTTGACTGAACCTTTACTGAAAAATACTCGTTCTCGTCGTCGTTCCATTCCCGTTTATTTACTTCTACGTCCGTGTGGCCAAGTGTCTTGGTTGCGTCACTCCTGTGACCCTACAGAATGTCACTTGGTCACGACGAGTGAAAGTTTCGTGTTTTTAACCTTATAACGGACTTTTATGATAGTAATAGATTTTTGTTGAATACACGATGAAGTGATCGTTATTCTTAATAACTATAATGACTTTTACTGTCGTGTGTATCATTGAATGCATGACTTTACGGACTCGTACTTCGAAAGAACGAACACACCGGAACGGTATTTTAACTACGTTTTGACTAAAAGTATCAACTGTCCAATAATATTTCTTTCTTTCCATGTAAAGGTAAAAGTCGTTCACATCGTATACTTTTAGCTATGTGGGACCTCCATGTTTATTACGAATAGTACACTAACTATTTTATTTGTGATAACATTTATTTATGTATTTAGTCACAATAAACACTCAGGTCCTCTTTCTCTTTTAGACTGTTCAAAATATTATGTGTTATTGTGTTTTCTGACTGAAAACCTCTCCGTTATATTTTGTCACTGTTTCTCCGTCTAAACCTTAGTCTTTCGGATACAAACTTCAATCTCCGAAAGATAATTAATCCTTTGTTTAAGTACATTCGATGGAGAAGGTCGGAGTCTCAGAAGTAGACTATTTGCCCTATAATGATAGAACAAGTGGCATTTACTTACAATTCATTTTATATAAAGTATTCTATTTATCTTGTTACGATAAATAGTTACGATAATTGTTACGATAAGTGGTCGTGTTACGAACTACTTTTAAATTACCATAAAAATTATCTTCTCATACTTATTTATTAGTGAGTTCACCGTTAGTTATTCGGATCCAAATACGGTTAACGTTGTGACTAAGTTACAGAACCGAAAAAATGAATGGAGGTTTAAAAAACAAAAGTAATAGACAATCGAGACTCTCTCTTCTCAACCTATTCGTGTAAGTAAGTATATAAGAAAGTAGGAAAGTAAGTAAGTAAGAAAATGACTCGTGAAGGATACTCGATTCGTGTCCCATGTTACCCACGTTTCTACTCATTCAGTCAGGGAGAGTTGGTCTATAAATGACAGATCAGCCCCTCCGTCTCTTCGTTTGCCTCGTTCATGGTACATCATCCCCAGTGGTGAAATTTTCTCATGTCGACTTGTGTCTCTCCTCTGTTTAATTTGGACGGTCCTTTGCAGTCTTGAACAATTTGGACATTTATACTACATGTGAGGTAGAACTTTTCATTAAAAAAATGATATTAGATTCTTCCTCAACTTGATGAAAGGTCTTCCTTCTTGTCTACGTTTTAATTCCTACTTTTTCACTGTGTAAACTTAATCTTCCCGTTTTCTATCACTTGAGTCACTGTGTCAACCCCTTCACCCGTTTAAGTCACATCAGAACTCCAAAATACAGAATGATGATGAACAAAGACCTCTTCCCTTTCCGTTGAGTGACGTTATAAGAACGGACCTCTTAAGGTACCTCTCTTCTCGGACCACCCGATGACAGGTATCCTAATGTTTCTAGACCTGTGATGACTCACTGTTTGAAACTTGACACCACAACCTCTTCTGAGACGTTCCTCTAGGTTGGTCAGGTAAGACTTCCTCTAGTCGGGACCCTAAAGAAACCTTCCTTATTACGAGTTCGACTTTGATGTCGTGAGACCGGTGGAGTACGCTTCTCAACTGAGTAACCTTTTCTGAGACTACGACCCTCCCTAACCCCCGTCCTCTTCTTTCCCTACTGTCTCCTACTCTACCGACCTACCGTAGTGAATGAGCTACCTGCACTCAGACTCATTTGAGGTCCTCAACCACTACCTATTCCTCCGGACCACACGACCCTAAGTACCCCAGCGTTTCTCAGCCTGTGTTGACTCGCTGACTTGACTTGACTTGACTTGACTTGACTTGACTCACTGTTTGTGTGACCCCCAGAATAAATTCCTCCGTTACACGTTTCGAATTAGTGTTAAAGACCTATACTCGAAGTTTGACTTCAAGGATATTGTCGTTTCGGGACGTACTTTACAAACCTACACTTTATATAGTGTCGATTCAAGACCCACACTCTGAAGTTTGTCCTTCCCTAATATCTTCTATTACAAGAGTTGACACAGTTAGAAAACCTTTCTGAGGTCCCGAACTTGTTTACAACTCAGTTATGTCCTTTTACCTGTAAACGTTTCACAAAGTTTCCCTTTGTCATCATTCTTTCTGTCCGTGTTAATTCCTCCGAGTTAATAGAGTTTTAGGTGACCTGTCCACTTACTGTACTTTGTAGATCCAGTGTGGTATCTGGACCTTCTGTCTGACATTTTTTCTCCAAGTGGAAAATTCACTACCGTACAAATACCTGACATTTGTAGTTCTTTTTACCATTTGTGTGTCTAGACGAAAAGTTTTAATTGAGACTTTAAAGAGAATCTGGTGTCTGGAAATAGAAAAGGGGTTTTTGTCTATTGAGTTTGGACTTCATCAAATGAAATAGAGTTTTTTCATGATATAAATTTTATTCTCGATCCATCCATTTTGTAAACATAATAATTCGAGGGGTAAGATGATCTTTACGTACTCCCAACTGAAACATTTAGACAAGACTATTCGAGAACAAATTTTACATCTGACAGTGAAAAAGAAATAAGTGAAGTAGTAGATGTTTAGTTTTAGTTCTGTCTAAGACGGGTAAAAGACTCTAGGGTCAATGGTGAGTAGGGGAATAAACTTCCCTTGTACTAATACTATGAATCGATAGAAACCATAATAGTATGTCCTCCCTTCCACTTAATAAGACTCTACTAGGAATCTTCCCTACTTTCAAATATTATGTGTAGAGAATACTGTAAGACTCTTAGGGTTATGTAGTCTTGACCCACAAAAACTTGGAATCTCTTTCCTCAAACACGAAAACTATACATTTTTTCTCAGAGAAGAAACTTCGTACACTACTAATGACGTCGGAGTACGACTGATTTGTTGAGCGACCTTTTCGTGTTGTAAGGTGTAAAATTTAGGGTACACAGTAACTATCGTTAGTATGTGATGCAAAGTCCATTTACTTCCGATAACAAGTTGTATCTTTATGATAAGGAATAGAAGAAGAAAGAGATTTTGATATGATTATTACGACGACGACGATTCAGCGAAGTCAGCACAGGTTGAGACACGCTGGGGTATCTGTCGTCGGGTGGTCCGAGGAGGCGGGTACCCTAAAAGGCCCGTTCTCATGACCTCACCCTATTATGGAGGGTTACTTTAGTAGTCACATAAACATAGAACCAGGAATAGTGATTTATTTAATTTTGAATGGACATTAAATAATAAAATGTACTGAAAAGGAAAATTTTTGGAATTCGTTATACAAAATAATTTTTATTATAAAAATAATTTTTATGTATTTTAAATAAATAAATTTTTATTTATTTTAAATAACTATAAGAGGAGACGGACGTTATGGTTTAAGGACCCTTTCTCTACACACAGTATCTTGCGGAACGATCTTAATCAGGATACCCTTGTCGGATAATGATTATGAAATCCTTACATTGGTTTGTATGATAATTATAATAGTTATAACCCTCTTTCATACCCCAGTCTTCTCGTCGTTTGGATTTGTTTTGGAGGTGTGTATGTACACGTGTATACGAATGTATATAAAAACGTTGTCACTTAGTAGAAGGATATCGTAAAATATATAATCGGGTTAGAGATTAAGTCAAACCCCAGTATAACATGAAACTGAATCAAAAAAAAAAAAAAAAAAATTAATNGAAACTGAATCCAAAAAAAAAAAAAAATTAATAATTGGAACTTAGTTTATTGTACAGATAAAAATGAGTGGTATCGTAGTCAAGAATACATGAAAAGGAAGGAAAGTTAATAATGAGTGATAGGAGGACACAATGTTCTATTCAGGTCGACTCAAAAGGTACACAACGATCTAAGGTAAAGAACAGGGAATAGGTTCCTATATTTCTTTGTTAAAAATAATATTTAAATAAATAAAATTAACATCCAATTAATGAAATGTTATAATATAACCAAAACGGTATGTAGTTGTACTTAGGTGGTGTCCACATGTGCGCAAGGGGTAGGACTTGGGGGGAGGGAGGAGGGAGGGACATGGTAGGGAGACCCAGTTGGGTCACGTGGTCAGGGTTCGCAGGACATAGTACGTAGCTTGGACCTGACGTTAAACAAAGTATATACTATAATATGTGCAAAGTTATAGTAAGAAGGTTTAGTAGGGTGGGAGAGGGAGAGGGTGTCTCAGGTTTTCTGACAAGATATGTAGACACAAAGAAAACGACAGAGTGTATGTCCCAATAGTAATGGTAGAAAGAATTAAGGTATATATACTCAATCATATGACATAACCATAAAAAGAAAGACCGAATGAAGTGAGACATATTAACCGAGGTCAAAGTAGGTGGAGTAATCTTCACTAAGTTTACGTAAGAAAAATTACCGACTCATTATGAGGTAACACATATACATGGTGTCGAAAGAATAGGTAAGTAGAGAGACAAAGTGACAACTAAAATGGATAAAGTGGGTAGTCGTACTTTCGTGTGACGATACAAACACTATAAATTTCTCGGTCCTTTGTTGTCGTTTCCGTTTGAAGAGAACTGTAGAGATGAAGAAGTTGAAGAAGGGGTAAAAGGATAAATGTTAGTGTTATTAGGAGTCTTCATAAAAAATTGAGTGAAAATTTTTAAAAAGAAGAGTAGGATAAAACTGGAAAACGTTACCAGAAGTGTTATGATTTGGGTCACCAGTTTACAGTCAAGAGAAGAATAACTTGATAGTCCTTGTAATAAGAAAGAGTCGCTGCAAGAAATCAGAAGGAGGATCTAAAACCCGACGAAACAAAAAACATAAAAAAGTAGTTAAGAATATCGGACTCCGGAAATTTAAACTCTAATAGGTCCGACGTCATGAGTTTCAAGAAAGAAGTAGTACCAACCGAACTATTAGAAAAGGACCCAGTACGGAATTTAGTGATTCACTTTTTACTTATAAGCATGTAAAAAAAAGGGGTTATATCTAAAGAGAATCCACGACTAAGGTGTCGTTAGTGTCTCACTTTTTTATGATGAATACCACATCTATTTTCCTCCTGATTTTTAATTGGTGACTTGTACTATTTTTCTAAACACCATAAAATCACATGTACACCTAAACTTTAGGACAATTCTTATCTAAGTTTTCTTTTTTTTTCCTTCTTTTTTAACCTCCGTCTTTTGTGACTCTTTATAAAGTTCCTATAAAAAGAAAGAAAGAAAGAAAGAAAAAAAGAAAGAAAGAAAGAAAGAAAAAATCAATTCTCCTCATCTCTTTTTCTCATTATGAACGTACTCCCCCGAAAAACAACTCTTTATAAAGTTCCACTGTCTAGGTAACGTATACATTTTAACTGTATATAGAACTGAATTAAACCTTTTCAAATATCTTAAATCTATTATAGACTCCAGTTTACATCTTCTATATTCATATATTCACACACACATGCACACACATACACACACACACACGTACGTGTGTACGTACGATTTAGTGAAGTCAGTGTGGTCTGAGAAACGGTACGATACCTGACATCGTGTGGTCCGAGGTGACAGGTACCGTAAGGGGTCCGTTCTTATGACTTCACCTACCGGTATGGGAGGAGGTCCCCTAGAAGGATTAGGTCTCTCTATAGTCCAAAGGGTCCTAAGAGATCACCATTTCTTGGACTGACGTTTATGTCCTCAGTATTCTCTACACTCAAACTGGGAACCTTTATAAAGTTCCTGACTACGACTTCGACTTCACTGTTAGTTTCCGATGGGTGAGGTCATAAGACCGGACCTCTTAAGGTACCTGGCTTATCCGGTATCCCATTGTTTCTCAACCCGTGCTGACTTGTTGAAAGTCAAAGTGAAAGAATCGAGAGAAACGATAAGAGACCTTTAGTCGTGAGTCAACACATATTGAAAGCAAAAGAGGGAACGAAAAGAGAATAGAGGAAAGGAGTCGATAAACATTTCGGAGGAGTCTATCGGTGAGACGGAAGAACGTAAATAAAAGAAACTCTACCAAAACCAGTGACGGAGGACATGTCACAATACTTAGAGACAAATGTCAAGAATTCGGTGAGACAGATGGTCTAGATTAGGGAATTTAGATAAGTAGTGAAAGTGATATGTTAGTATTTCAGAAACTAAATCGAGTATAGACTTACCGTATCCTTAAAGGGGATCAAAGAAGTTAAGTTCGGAGTCAAAACTTTATTCCTCGAGTACTAGACTGGGTAAGTCGAGATCCAGAACAAAAACGACTGACATATCTCGAAGAGGTAAGAGTCGATGTTTCTTTTATTAGTTAAGTTATAATTGGTAGACCACAACAGGTACAAATCTCAACAGAGAATACGACAACCTTCTCCTACAAACGATACTGTTCTCGTAAAAGAACTCTTTTGAGACAATCGGAAACGGAATGAAGTAGAACACGAACGTTCCGGTTTGAACGAAAATAAGGTCCATAGAGAACTAACAGACGAAAACGTAAGGTTGAGGGATACTACTCTTCCTAAAAAAAAAAAAAAAAAATCACAATTAAGACCTTCCCAAATAAATCTAGATGTATCTTGCAAAGTTGAAGTCGAAGAGGTTGGAATCACCAACCCCGTATCCGAACTTAACGACTGTGACTTACCAAAAGAAACCTTTACTTGGTGTCTCTAGTAAGACAGTGACAACTCTAACGTAGGTTTATGACGTGGAGTCTGAGCAAAAGAAACTTCCAATGCGGTAAAGAAGATTACCTAAGAACGGTTGTCATCATCTATATCACCAGTACACTTAATTTAAGTGGGTAAGGGTAGGTAAAATCAAGTGACTAAGGATTCTACAGTTACAGGTCAGAACAGTAGAAGACGAACTGGTACAAGTCAAATGGAATTAAGTACCTGGATTGTAAGATCCAAGAGTACGTCATAATAAGAAATGTCGTAACCTGAAGTGAAAGTGGTAGTCTGTGTAGGTGTTGACTCATAGTAAAGGTGAAACCGGGTCGGTGAAGGAAGAAAGACCCCGATTATTATTAACGGGATCATCGCATAGTCTGTGGCAGTTTGGACCCCTTGAGCAGAAGACCACAATCAAAAACCGAAAAAGTATAACAAGTACCCCAAGAGTGTCGTTATTTTTACCTCACCAAACAGAATGGGAGGACCTCACCCGGTGCAAAACAGTCTTGAGAAGTGATACTGGGTAAGTAGAACTCACCGGTACGTACTGTACCGTACCGAGTATCAAGTGACTCAATACCTTCGGGGAAGAGGTGTGAAGAAATCTAAAAAGGTTTAGGAAAGAAAATATATAAATAAAATTTCAACATTAATAATGTTATATCCTTGTATACATAAAAATCTTTGTCTTACATTACGTTGTTTAGTACTCCTTATACTTTAAGTCTGAAATATACCTATTATTTCTTCTCACATATACTTTATTAGGTTAATCGTCTCCGGTGAAGATAGGAGATTGACGGGAATATCAATGTTACTGGTTAACATGTCAAATAGTGTAAACTTTTTAATGAAAGTGTATATATTAGAATTAACTGGAAGATTTATTAAGTAACTCATCTAACGTTAAAGATAAAATGTTTATTGTGAAAGTCCGAAGGAAAATCAGTTTTTCAATCTTAAAAATCCTAGTTTAAGTTAATAAAATTAGAATCCCTATAAAAACGATTATAATGACTACTAATTTGAACCAGGAATACACCCAGTCTTACAAAGTTTCAAGATAATTATTCTTCGGTAGTACGAAAAGAAATAAAGAAGAAGAAACCTAATCTACGATATAGACTAAGACACAAAGATTTTTAAGTTTTCATGAGTACTCACTAATGTCTTTCACACCTAAAGTTTATCCCGTTTATGTGTAATTTCCCTTTTGACTGTATCTCCAAAACAAGATGTTTTATTAGGTCTTTAAACACGTTTCTATTAGTTCTAAATTAAATAGGATTAAAAAAAAAAGTTCTATTTACAGTGTAAATCCTCTACTTCGTATTAAATTAAAACTCGATCAGTAATCTTTATTATAGATTTGTTGTTTTGTTTTTACGTTTGGGTCAGTAGTCGTCTGTCCTAATGGTTGAGTGAGTCGGAACGGGTAGTCTCCTTTTTGTTCGTCTGTTTTTTTTTTTTTTTTTTTTTNTTGTTCGTCTGTTATTTTTTTTTTATTTTTTAATTTTTTTTTTTGAGTCGTGTTTAGAATGGGATATACTTCCAATGTGTTTAGTGACCTGGTTGAGAATCCCCCCTTCTTTGGTTTTCCTTCCTTTTTAAGTTTGAACTTCGGAACCTTTTCCTCTTGAGTTTTTGTTATTCAGTTTTTGTTGTTTTTCTTTTTTTTCTTTCTTTCTTTTCCTTTTTTATTTTCCGTCTCTTTATGATGTGTTTATTTCCTTGTTTGATCTATTTGTTTTCAGACTTATTTACTTCTCCTTTATTCGTTTGATGAACTTTTTAATAAGTCTTTTTACTATCATTTCTACTGGTTTTTGGAATTTTTGTTTTACCTCTCTTACGTTCTTAGTTAATTGTTTATGTATCTTATTTAATTTTTTATTCGTATCTGTTTATTGTGTTAATGACTTTAATTAAACTACGTACTATGTCCTATGAACCCCGACCACGTGACTCTACTGGGTCTCCTTACCATGTCCCTCCCTCCTCCCTCCCTCCCTCCGAGTCCTACCGCTTGTGCACATATAGACACCCTCTAAGTACAACTACATACCGTTTTGGTTATGTTATAACATTTCATTAATTGGAGGTTAATTTCATTTAAATAAATTTTTTATTAAATTTTTTGTCAGAGTGGTCTTCCTTATCTAGGTCTTATAGACTTCGTCTTATTACTTAGTCACTCGACCTTCTATTTTACCACCTTTATTGAAGACTTCTCGTCACATATCTCTTACTTTTATTGACTCTTATCAGAGTCTCTGGAGACCCTGTTACAGTTTACTTGATTGTAAGTTCCATATCCCTAAGGTCTTCTTCTTTTATTTTAATTTCCTATACTCTTTTAAAAATTTCTCTAATATCAACTTTTACAGTGGTTGTACCTTTTCCTTCTGGTAATCCTGTTATAGTTTACATGGTTGTAAACTTAATATCCTCAGGGTCTTCTTCTTATCTTTTCCTTTCCCATACTCTATTAAAAACTTCTCTAATATCAACTTTTAAAGGGGTTGTTCCTTTTCCTTTAACAGTTAGTTTAGGTTCTCCGGGTTTCTCAGAGTATTTCCTATTTGGGTTCCTCTTTGTACGGTCCTGTTTATGATTAGTTTGATTGTTTCTGATTTGGGTTTCTTTCCTATAATTTTCGCAGTTCCTTCTTCGTTATTCATCGTATGTTCCCTTTGGAATATGTGAATTGTCGACTAGAAAATCGTCTTTGAGACGTCCGGTGTTCCCTTACCGTCCTATATAAATTTCATGACTTTACCTTTTTACATGTCGGTTCTAATGTCATGGGTCGTTCCTAGAGTAAGTTTTGACCACTTCTTTATTTTTCGAAAAGTTTGTTCGTTTTAAATTCTCTTAAGTCATGGTGGTTTGGTTAAAATGTTGTTTACCATTTCCATTAATAGATCAGTTCTTTATGTTCTCTTCTTTTTTTCTAGGTGTTTTAGTTGGGGTTTGTTAATTCTTTTACCGTTGTCTTTTTATATATAGTTATTAATGAAGTTTACATTTAATTATTTTACGAGGTTGGCGTCCTATTTATGACAGACTTACCTATGTTTTTGTTCTGGATATATATACAACAGATGTTCTTTGGATTGAGTCTGGGGTTTTATGTATATCTGACTTTCACTCTCCTACCTTGTTATATAACGTACGTTTAGACTTCCTTTTCTTTCGACTTCATCGTTAGGAGTATAGTCTGTTTTATCTGGAATTTCATTTCTTCTAATGTTCTCTATTCTTTCCTGTAATGTATTACTAGATCCCTAGTTAGATTCTCCTTCTGTATCGTTAACATTTATAGATACATGGGTTTATCCTCGTGGAGTTATGTATTCTGTTTGTGATTGTCTGTATTTTCTTCTTTAACTGTCATTGTGTTTTTATCATTGTGGAGTGAGTTTGGTTTCCTGTCTGACAATTTCGTCTTTTACTTATTCCTTTGTGTTCGGAATTTACTATGTAATTTACTCTACCTTGAGTATCTAGAGAAACCTGTAAGGTAGGTTTGCGTCTTCTTATTGGAAGAGTTTACGTGTACCTTGTAAGAGGTCCTATGTGGTGTAGAACTTAGTGTTTAGTTTGGAGTTCTTAAATTCTTTTAACTTTAGTATAGTTCGTAGAAAAGACTGGTGTTACGATACTCTGATCTATAGTTAATGTTCTTTTTTTTTTTTTTTTTTTTCACTCTTTTTGTTTGTGTACCTCTATTTTGTACAAAGATTTATTGATTGTCCAGTGACTTTTTTCAGTTTACCCTTTATTTTTTAAAGATCTTTGTGTACTGTTACTTTTGTACTGTTTAGTTTCGGACACCCTACGTCGTTTTCACCAAGATTCCCCATTCAAATATCTTTACGTTAGGATGGAGTTCTTTGTTCTTTTAGTAACTTATCTGTTGGATAAAAATGTGGATTTTGTTGACCTTTTTTGTTTGTTTGTTTGTTTTTTTAGGGGTTTTAAACATCTTATTTTCTTTATTTTTTCTAGACAAATCTTTATTTACTTTTTATTTACTTTCTTGTTTGTCATTTCTAATTATTTTGAATTTCGACCAAAAAACTCTTCTATTTGTTAACTGTTTAGAAATCGGTCTGAGTTGTTCTTTTTTTCTCTTCTTAGTTTAGTTGTTTTAATTTTTACTTTTTCCTCTCCAACGTTGTCTGTTTCGTCTTTATTTTTCCTAATATTCTCTGATAATACTTGTTGATGTACCGTTATTTTATCTATTGACCTTCTTTACCTGGCTAAGAATGTTTTCAAATTAGAAGGTTTTGACTTGGTACTTCTTTATCTTTAATACTTGTTGGGTTAATGTTCGTGACTTTAGCTTCGACACTAGTTTTGAGAGGGTTTTGTGTTTTCGGGTCCTCTTAAGATAGTTTGTAAATCTCTTTTCAATTACGAATACGAAGATTTTGAGAAAGTTTTTTAACGTCTCCTTCCTTGTGAAGGTTTACGTAAGATGTTCCGGTGGAACTATAGTTTTGGTCCGTTTCTGTTGTGTTTTTCTCTTTTAATGTCCGGTTATAGTGACTATTTGTATCTACGTTTTTAGGGGGTGTTTTAAAATCGTATGTGTTAAGTCATTGTGTAGTTTTTCGAGTGTGTGGTACTATTTTAACCCAAATAAAATCCCTAAGTTCTTAAGAGGTTGTATACGTTTGGTTAGTTACATTATTTGGTATAGTTGTTTAACTTTCTATATTTAGTAAACTATTAGACTTATCTACGTGTTTTTCGGAAACTGTTGTAAGTCGTGGACAAATACTAATTTTGAGAAATTTTTTACCCGTATCTTCCTTGATGAAGTTGTATCATTTCGGTATATACTATTCGGATTTCGTTTGTAATGAGAGTGACCACCTTTTGAGTTTCGTAAAGGGATTCTATTCCTTGTTCTGTTCCCACAGGTGAAAGTGGTGGTAATAAGTTGTATCAAGACCTTCAGGATCGATGTTGTTAGTCTCTTCTTTTCCTTTATTTTCGTTAGGTCTAATCTTTTCTTCTTCAAGAGTGACAAACGTCTACTATACTATGACATGTATCTTTTGGGATTTCTATCCCAGTCTCTTAATGATTTCGATTAGTCACTTAAATCGTTTCAACGTCCTATGTGTTAGTTATGTGTCTCTAATGAACGTAAAGATATATGATTGTTACTTTTTAGTTTTTCTCTTTAATTCCTTAGTTAGGGTAAGTGGTAACGTTGTTTTTCTTAATTTATAGATCCTTATTTGAATGGATTCCTCTGTTTTCTTGACATGTGTCTTTTAATAATTCTGTGACTACTTTCTTTAGTTTCTACTGTATTTCTCTACCTCTTTATAGGATACACGGACCTATCCTCCTTAGTTGTAACACTTTTACTGATATGATGGTTTGTGTTAGATGTCTAAGTTACACTAGGGATAGTTTAATGCTTACCGTGAAAAGTGTCTTCATCTTCTTTTTTAAAGTGTTAAGTATACCTTTGTGTCTACTGGGGACAGTTCTGGTCGAGCTGTTCGTCCCAAAGGCTTTCGCTCCATGTCGTTCTCTTACTCTTTACTCTGTGTTCTTCAGTCTCTTTTCTCTCCTAGTCCCCTGGTTGTACCGAGGACCCACTTCCACAGCTTTGACTTAGGTTCGGTCGAAATATGAAAGTCAGCACTTACTTTCTTATACGCCCTTCAATGTGATATTGAGTACACCGGAAGTCCCGGTTTCTTGTTTTACTAGTAATTGGTAATTCATTAATCCTTTGTCATTAGTTATACTCTTTAAGACCCGACCTTCTCCGTGTTCGACCTTAGTTCTAACGGCCCTCTTTATAATTATTGAAGTCTATACGTCCACTGTGGTGGGAATACCGTCTTTCACTTCTCCTTGATTTTTCGGAGAACTACTTTCACTTTCTCCTGTCGCTTTTGCAACCGAATTTCGAGTTGGAAGTCTTTTGATTCTAGTACCGTAGACCAGGGTAGTGAAGTACCCTTTGTCTACCCCTTTGTCAGCTTTGTCACAGTCTTAAAAAACCCGAGGTTTTAGTGACGTCTACCACTGACTTGGGTACTTTAATTTTCTGCGAATGAGGAACCTTCCTTTCAATACTGTTTGGATCTATCGTATAAGTTTTCGTCTCTGTAATGAAACGGTTGTTTCCAGTCAGATTAGTTCCAATACCAAAAAGGTCATCAGTACATACCTACACTCTCAACCTGACACTTCTTACGACTCGGGGCTTCTTAATGACGAAACTTGACACCACAACTTCTGAGAACTCTCAGAGACCCTGAAGTTCCTCTACGTTGGTCAGGTAAGATTTCCTCTAGTCAGGACCCACAAGAAACCTTCCTTACTACGATTTCGACTTTACGGTCATGAAACCGGTGGATTACGCTTCTCAACTGAGTAACCTTTTCCGAGACTACGACCCTCCCTAACCCCCGTCCTCTTCTTCCCCTGCTGTCTCATACTTTAACCGACCTACCGTTGTGACTGAACTACTTGCATTCAAACTCACTTGAGACCCTCAACCACTACCTGTCCCTCCGGACCGTATGACGTTAAGTACCCCAGTGTTTCTCAACCTGTTCTGACTCACTTACTTGACTTGACTTGACTTGACTTGACTTAGTTATTGTTTAGTCATTGATTCTGATTATATCTAAAAGGTGGTCTATACATTTTGTACACTGAGACTCTGAGGTCAACTCTATGTCAGACCCCAGCCAAAAGACTGGGGTCCTATTATAAAAGAAAAGTCCTAATACTTGACAAGGGAGACATGAACAAGGTTCAGAGTACGGAATATTGTAGGTCAAATAGTTATTAATATTTAAAGAAAACGTCGGGAACGGTCCCGGACGAAAAGAAAATAAGAAGGACAGAAGATGTTGGGGTTTATCGGTTTCGTCAGAACTCTTCCTTCTTACCTCGACCTCCTTAGTTGGAAGGACTGAAGTCTAATATGATGTTTCGATAGTAGTAGTTCTGTCATACCAGGATCTTGTTTTGGTCCTTATATCTACTTACCTTACTCTATCTTTCCGGTCTGTATTTGGGTACGTGAATACTCATGGAATAAAAACTGTCTCCTTCGTTATTATATATTACCCCCGTTTCTGTCGGAAAAGTTATTTACCACGACCCTTTTAACCTGTCAATGTCCATTTTCTTACTTTAATCTTGTGAAAGATTGTGATGTGTGTTTCTATTTGAGTTTGACCTAATTTCTGGATTTACATTCCGGTCTTTCATATTTTTAGAATCTCTTTTTGTATCTTGTGAACTACTGTATTTAGTTTTGTTCTAGGAGATACTGGGTGAAGGATCTCATTCTCATTATTTTCGTTTTCCTTTGTTTACCCTGGACTAATTTGAATCTTCGAAAACGTGTCGTTTCCTTTGATATTCGTTCCACTTTTCTGTTGGGATTCTTACCCTCTTTTATTATCGTTAACTTTGTTGGGTGAGGTCATAAGAACGGACCTCTTAGGGTCCCTACCCCCTCGGACCAACCGACGGTAGACACCCCAGCGTGTTTTATTCTGTACTGACTTCACTGAACCGTCGTCGTCGTCGTTGTTTCCTAATAAAAGGTTTTATATGTTCGTCGAGTATATTGAGTTACAGTTTTTTTGTTTGTGGGATTAGTTTTTCACCCTTTTTATGGATTCGTCTGTAAAAAGGTTTCTTCTCAATGTATACCGAAACCTTCCTTACTACGACTTCGACTTTGAGGTCATGAAACCGGTGGAGTACTCTTCTCAACTGAGTAACCTTTTCTGAGACTACGACCCTCCCTAACCTCCGTCCTCCTCTTCCCGTGCTGGCTCCTACTCTACCGACCTACCGTAGTGTCTGAACTGCCTGAACTCAGACTCACTTGAGGCCCTCTACCACTACCTGTCCCTCCGGACCGCACGACGCTAAGTACCCCAGCGTTTCTAAGCCTGTACTGACTCGCTGACTTGACTTGTTTGTGTACTTTTCTACGAGTTGTAACGAGTAATTATCTATTTACGTTTAGTTTCTTTTTGATGTTACTATATAGAGGAGTATGGTCCGTCTTACCGGTAGGAGTTTTTCAGATGTTCGTGATTTCCGATCTCTCCCATACCTAGTTTCCCTTACGAGGACGTGACGACCCCCCTATATTTAACTATGTCGGTGATACCTTCTACCATAACTCTAAAGAATATTTCGATCCTTATTTTGGTTGTATGCTAGGTCGTAAGGGTGAAGATCCGGATATGGGACTCCTTTGGTCTCAACTTTTTCTGTGTACATAGGGTAACAAGTGACGTCGTGATAAATGTTATCGATCTGATATCTTCGTTGGATCTACAGGTAACTGTCTACTTGTCTATCTCTTCAACAACATGTGTATATGTTACCTTATAATGAGTCGGTATTTTTTCTCGTATAAAACTTCGTCAAGACTACACGACCTACTTGTATCTTGGATGATATGTCTTACTTTACTCAGTCTTTCTCTTTCTATTCATAGTATAAGATTGTGTATGTATACCGTAGATCTCTTTCTTATGACTTTTAAAATAAATGTCCCGTCGTCACCTCTTCGTCTGTATCTCTTTTCTGATTAACTGTAACCCTCTCTCGTCCTCTGCCACTATACATACCCTTCTCATTGTAACTTTGAATATGATGGTATACGTTTTACTTATCGGTTACCTTAAACGACATACCGAGTCCTTAGAGTTTGTCCTCAAGACGTAGTTAGATCTCCCAACCCTATACTACCCTCTACCCTCCCTCACAGTTTTCCCTCCCCTATATACATATCGATATCAACTAAGTACAACTCCAAACTGTCTTTTGTCGTTTTATGACATTTCGTTAATAGGAAGTTATTTTTTTATTTACTTTTGTAAAAAATTTTTTATTATAAAGTCCTATTTTACCTATCCCTTACTCAAAACTTACTTTTTTACATTTATGACTAGTATTTGTTAACGTTAAAAGGATTAAAAAAAATTTCAAAGATTTCAATAGATATTTGTATAATACACCGTGGAATATGAAAGGGTATAAAAAACATTTTAGGTCAAACATAGTATAGATGTCTTTATTCATAAACCTTCCAAAGAACAAAGTTTTACGATAGTTACGTGTCTATTCATACATTTGTAAAATCTACGATTTAGCCTTGTAGTTATTATTGAAATAACTGATCGTTGTTCCTTAGTAAAGGAATATAATGAAGAAAAACAGATAATATATTTGAGAAGGTTTGTGTTGGTTTTGTCATGATTACCTAAAGACGTCAAATGGATTAGAAAATAACATTTAGTACTATACTACAAATAATTATAAATAATTAAATAATATTATAGATAATTATAAGTAATTATAAAACTTACCATTCTTAAAAATGACAAATTTTGAATTTTTAACTAAGATATAAATATGTTTACTAGGGATAAATTATTTCTATTCTTTAGGTTTTCACATACTAAAGTTTCGAGTGAGTCTTATAATTTAAAACGTACTTTAGTAATTTTAATTAATAAATATTAACTTGGTCTTTACCTTATGTCGTTTAAAGAAAAGATTTAGTCCAGTTCAGTATCAAAAAGTAATTTTAATTAACAAATCTTAAGCTATATACGTCATAAAAGAAGATTTTTAATAAGTTCTTAATACTTTTATATTTCAGGAAAGTAAAAGTAATAACTTAATTAAGACCGGTAGACCCCTTTTGTTACAATTAGTGTTAGGGTTCAAAGACTTCCGATAAAAGAATTAACAATTGATACCTCCGTACCCTTTGAACTTAACAATTTTGTACTTTTCACAAGACTTAGTACGTGATTATCAGAATTAAATGAATCTCTTAGTTATTTGGTTACAGTACGTATGAGTTTGTCGACAAAAACGACGGATGATAGACAGATGACTATTAAAATATTGTGTTCCTTTTCTATAAGTGGAAATTAGACCTTTTAAAAACTAAGAAGTATTACTAGTATCAATAAATCGAGGTTAAGATTTAACATTACAAGAGAAAGGAGAGAAGAGACAAGTGTCTTAGACACACAAGGTGTGTTACTTATAATTTACTTGTGTACGTCTTCTATTGACACACCACATTGTACGGTGAGTATAATGTGAAAAAGGAGGATATTAAAGATCAAATGAGAAGATAACACAGATCATACTACACTAAAAGATTCCTTCCGAGAACATACAGAAACGGAAGTAACGTAGGAGTCACGAGTCGTCTCCCAGACCAAGTCTGTTCTATGAGTCTATTTTAAATAATTTTATTTTCGTCTCTTTATTTTCGTCTCACGATGAATTCCTCCGTAACTAGTTGGAGGGACCCTTTCCCGAACTTCACTTTAAAAATAAAAGGTTTATAAATCGTTTATTTAAACAACTCTTTTAACTAATATAAATATATTTTTCATATTAAATTGAACCTTTTATCGAAGTAGAATGTCTCACATACATAACACAGAGTTTTACACAAGAAAGGAAAGAACAAGTCTATTTTTGTCAAAATCTTTTAAAACTTTAATGTATGTGTCCACTGAACACACTTTGACCAAGGAAAAATGACTAATCTTAGCTTATTCCTTTAGTTTCGTTTAACGAAATTCTTTATTTGTCAATTTTTTTTTTGTAATTTTGGGATAGAATTTATGAGAGAATACCTCAGTGATATTTACCAATTGTTTCATACAGAAAAGTAATAAAAATCCCGGATCCCTATAGTTAAGTCTAATCCTTATTAAAATGAACCATTTAGATCTCTACAATTGTCTGTCCTTTTTCCGTCCTACCTTCATTTTCTCCTCGACATTTTGAATTTTTCCTTCTATATTTTTAAACAATGTGTCAGGTCACATACATAAACATGTTGAATGTCTACCTCCGTTAATTATACGATACATAAGAATCAAAAAGTCAATTCATTGTTCTGCAATCCTTCGAGAAAACTTACACTCACTTGCCACGCACACACACACACACACACACACACGCACACACACTCTACTGTGACGTAATCTCTCTACTTCTGTTTAAAAATTGACGTCAAGACACATTATACTTTTATAGGACAGAAATTTTTATATTGTTTATTTATTCTTTGTATTTAATAAGAAGATCTTTACACTTCTAAAATTCAAGACAGTTTCACGACGTGACTTATACGGTCGTTTAAACCTTTTGAGTCGTCACCGGTGTCCTGACCTTTTCCAGTCAAAAGTAAGGTTAAGGTTTCTTTCCGTTACGGTTTCTTACGAGTTTGATGGCGTTTTAACGTGAGTAGAGTGTGCGATCATTTCATTACGAGCTGTAAGAGGTTCGGTCCGAAGTCGTTATGCACTTGGCATACAAGTTCGACTACAAGTTCGACAAAAAACTTTTCCGTCTCCTTGGTCTCTAGTTTAACGGTTGTAAGAGACCTAGTAACTTTTTCGTTTTCTCAAGGTCTTTTCGTGGATAAAAACGAAATAACTGATACGGTTTCGGAAACTGACACACCTAGTGTTATTTGACTCCTTTTAAGATTTTCTCTACCCTTGTGGTCTGGTGGATTGAACGGAGAACTCTTTAGACATACGTCCAGTCCTTCGTTGTCAATCTTGACCTGTACCTTTTTGTCTGACCAAGGTTTATCTTTATCCTCATACAGTTCCGGTATATAACAGTGGACCTAATAAATTGAATATACGTCTCATGTAGTACTCTTTGCGACCCGACCTTCTTCGTGTTCGACCTTAGTTCCAACGGTCGTCTTTATAGTTATTGGAGTCTATACGTCTACTGTGGTAGGAATACCGTCTTTCACTTCTCCTTGATTTTTCGGGGAACTACTTTCATTCTCCTCTCTCCCTTTTTCAACCGAATTTCGAGTTGTAAGTCTTTTACTTCTAGTACCGTAGGTCAGGGTAGTGAGGTACCCTTTATTTACCTCTTTGTCACCTTTCACAGTCTTAAATAAAACTCCCCGAGGTTATATTGACGTCTACCACTGACGTCGGTACTTTAATTTTCTGCGAATGAGGAACCTTCTTTTCAATACTGGTTGGATCTATCGTATAAGTTTTCTTCTTTGTAATGAAACGACTGATTCCAGGCAGATCAGTTCCGATACCAAAAAGGTCATCAGAACATACCTACACTCTCAACCTGACACTTCTTTTGACTCGTGGCTTCTTAACTACGAAAACTTGACACCACAACCTCTTCTGAGAACTCTCAGGGAACCTGACGTTCCTCTAGGTTGGTCAAGTAAGACTTCCGCTAGTCGGGAACCTAAAGAAAGCTTCCTTACTACGATTTCGACTTTAAGGTCATGAACCGGTGGAGTGCTCTTGTCAACTGAGTAACCTTTTCTGAGACTACGACCCNGACGTCTACCACTGACGTCGGTACTTTAATTTTCTGCGAATGAGGAACCTTCTTTTCAATACTGGTTGGATCTATCGTATAAGTTTTCTTCTTCGTGATGAAACGACTGATTCCAGGCAGATCAGTTCCGATACCAAAAAGGTCATCAGAACATACCTACACTCTCAACCTGACACTTCTTTTGACTCGTGGCTTCTTAACTACGAAAACTTGACACCACAACCTCTTCTGAGAACTCTCAGGGAACCTGACGTTCCTCTAGGTTGGTCAAGTAAGACTTCCGCTAGTCGGGAACCTAAAGAAAGCTTCCTTACTACGATTTCGACTTTAAGGTCATGAACCGGTGGAGTGCTCTTGTCAACTGAGTAACCTTTTCTGAGACTACGACCCTCCCTAACCCCCGTCCTTCTCTTCCCCTGCTGGTTCCTACTCTACCAACCTACTGTAGTGACTGAGCTACCTGTACTCAGACTCACTTGAGGCCCTCAACCACTACCTGTCCCTCCGGACCACACGACTCTAAGTACCCCAGCGTTTCTCAACCTGTGCTGACTCGCTGACTTGACTCGTTTTCTTTTATAATCTCTTATATATTTTAACCGAAGGTTCACTATGTTATCTTTAAGGTTCTCATATTACATTCATCTGAAATTCTCCTTGGTCTTTTTTGACGGTTGTAGTGGACCTAGTAGTTTTTTCGTTCTCTCAAGGTCTTTTCACAGATAAAGACGAAATAACTGATACAGTTTCGGAAACTGACACACCTAGTTTCGTTTGACACCTTTTAAGAGGTTCTCTACCCTTATGGTCTGGTGGAATAGACGAAGTACTCTTTTGACATACGTCCAGTTCTTCGTTGTAAATCTTGACCTGTATCTTAATTGTCTCACCAAGGTTTAACCCTTTCCTCATGTAGTTCCGACATATAACAGTGGAACGAATAAATTGAATATACGTCTCATGTAATACACTTTACGACCTGACCTATTTCGTGTCCGACCTTAGTTTTAACGGTCCTCTTTATTGTTATTGGAATCTATACGTCTACTGTTATGGGAATACTGTCTTTCGTTTCTTGATTTCTCGGAGGACTGTTTTCACTTTCTCGACCAAATTTTGAGTTGTAAGTTTTTTGATTCTAGTACCGTAGACTAAGGTAATGAAGTACCGTTTATCTACCCCTTTGTCACCTTTTTCACTCTCTGATAAAAGGACTTGAAGTTTTAGTGACGTCTACTACTGATGTCGGTACTTTAGTTCTTGGACGAGGAACCTTCTTTTCGATACTTGTTGTATCTGTCGTATAATTTTTCCTCTCCGTAATGAAACGGTTGTTTCATTACAGATCAGTTTCGATACCGAAAAGGTCATCAGTACATACCTACACTCAGTACATACCTCAAAGAAATTTGATATTTCTTTCGACTCGTATCTTCTTAACTACGAAAACTTGACACCACAATATCTTCTGATTCTCAGGGAACCTGACGTTCCTCTAGGTTGGTCAGTTAGGATTTTATTTAGTCACGACTTATAAGTAACCTTCCTGACTACGACTTCGACTTTGAGGTTATGAAACCGGTGGACTACACTTCTTGACTGAGTAACCTTGTCTGGGACTACGACCCTTTCTAACTTCCGTCCTCCTCTTCCCCTGCCGTCTCCTACTCTACCAACCTGCCGTAGTGGTTGAGATATCTGTACTCAAACTCGTTCGAGACCCTCACCCACCCCCTGACTCTTCGGACCGCACGATGTCAGGTATCTCAACGTTTCTCAACCTGTACTGACTCGTTGATTTGACTCGACTTGTGAAGTTGTAATCTTTATCAGGTTCTTCTAAGGTCAGTAAAGGTTTGTCCTCCGGACTCATTGTTCAGTTCTTTAGGTTCAAAACATTTATTACAGTCTAAAGGAATCAAGGATTATATAGTATTTACTGAATTCGTTTCAAAAAAAAAAAATTTAGAATACAACACTGTAAAATAAAAGGTAAAATCTCGTATAAATTTATTCAGATCTAGCTTTGCCCGTATTGGTTAAGGGGTACCCTCTATAAACCTTCACCGTCGTTTGACTCTCTTAGTTCAGGGTGGAGCGTGAATTCACACGTTTGGAGACCGTAGACGTGTGTCTTACACATTTCGTTTACTCATCTATATATGTCTTTACTTTGTCGGTTTGGTTCGTTTCGGATCGAAGAACGGGGGTTAAAGTACCCCTTTCCGAGGGACTAAAGTAAGCGATTGAACCGAAATAACGAAACTACGACGACGAACATTTAACGAGAACGAGAAGTAACACTTATGGCCGTCTTTCAGTCACACGAGATGAACTATGAGCGACAAAATCTGAAAGAAAGTTGACACATAAAGATCTTACCTCGTGAAGACGATACCCCTTTTTATATAAAAGTTACACAGGAGACACGAAAAGTTGACTTAAGGGTCATGTACTACTTTATACATTATATGGGTCTATATTACATAAAATCTCCTTTGAGTAACCATGTGATAAAAACATGTAAGTTATAATATAGAGTCGACTTTAGTGAACCCTTGTAATTAGTTAAACAAATGACCAGACTCCTCCATCGTTCAACAGTCCCACTTAATCACTATTTCAGACTCCTTGAAATTTCTGTATAAACATTTTACCATAACTTTCCCAGACTTTGACTTAAAAGGGATTAATGGGTAGACTGACAACGACTTTAATGGTTACTAAACGTTTTACTTCTGACTATTAAAGTCACATCCGTTCTTACTACAAGATTTGAGTCTTTGACAAATACATAAAATAATAAATTTTTTTACACACACTCAGTTTCATCCTAGGTCAACTGTTAAAGACACAAAGTTTTCGTCGTTATTCGACTCTTTAGTCTCCCGTCACGGAAACTTGTCTGAGAAAGGTCTTGGGGAATCGAATCGTGTTCGGTCTTATTGCTTGCACACTCAACAATGGTCCAACGGTTATACGTTGATTTACGATAGTCGGGAAGTATAGTGTTATAAATCCCAACAATCTAAATCGTTTGTGTTTATCTTCTATAGGTTAATTGACCTGATTGAACAACCGAATCACTTAAGAGACTTTGTCGGTCTTACTAGAACATCTATCTAAGTAGGTAATATGGTGTCTATTTTAGGGTCGGACTGTTTGTGAACCTAAACAGAACACTTTTGGAGTTGTGTGTTGAGTCAACTTAGGCAGGTCTAAAGACTGGATATTTGACACTCAATTATGTACCTATAACAAGATTCGACGATTTAATTACCAGTAAAAGGTACGTTTCTATCTGTTGATTGGGTTAATTTTTGGTATTTTTAGTAATAAATTTACTTCGAATTATCTCGTATTATGAAATTATCTGAAATTTCCACCACGTCATCATTTCTTAGAAGAACGGATACGTTCTTTGTATCCAAGTTAGGGTCTCATCCCTGCTAGTGGACCCTACCCTTTACCGTTGGGTGACGTCATAAGAACGGACCTTTTAAGGTACTTCTCTCTTCGAACTGTCCTATGTCAGGTACCCCAGTGTTTCTCTTCCTGTACTGACTCGTTGATTCGTGTGTGTTATCAAATTATAATCCATAGAACCATTATCGGAATACTTTATTATTTTTTATATTTTTATTTCTACTTAGTTTGTAATTATCCTTTAATATAACGAATTGATGCTCATATTAACGTCAAGTAAAATAAATTTTTAATGAAACCTGTTCATTGAGATGAGAAAGAGTTAAAGAAATAGAAATTTTACCCCAATTATAACATAAATGGAGTATTTAAACTAATCCGAATTTAATTTATTAAGTATATATCGTGATTTCTAACGTAGACGGTTCATCGTTCACAAGTTTTTCGTAATCGATTATATTATTGACAAACCTTTATATCCAGTTACATATAATTCCGGAAGACAATTGTACTGTCCTTTTTATGGTGACGTAACTCTAAGAGTTATGAGTTCATATTTACTTTAATAATATGAGAACATTCATAAAATACACATTATAAAATTATATAACCTACAGAGACCACCGAGTCTACCATTCCTTAAACGAACATTAAATCCTTCGGGTCCAAACTAAGGACCCATCCCTTCTAAGGAAAATCTTCCCTTACCAATGGATGAGGTCAGAAGAACGACCTCTTGAGGTACCTAACTCCTCTGACTACCCGGTGTCAGGTACCTTAGTGTCTCAGTCTGTGTTGACTCATTGATTATAAAAGTGTGAAAGTGTAAAATAATATAAAATTTTCATTTTTAGTTTTCAATAGTGAGAAATAAACAGTAAATAGGAGTGTAATAGTAAAACCATTTTTAATAAAATAAACCTTTTTTTCCTTTTAATTTATAATTGATTTATTGAGATACGAGAAAACCATATCACAAGGGGAAACGTTTAAGTAAGTAAAGGTGACTACATAATTTACTTATCTTAATAAAATGTAACAAATTCTTTATAGGACCAATTTTAGTAATACTGATTCTGAATGAAATCAAATCCTATAGGTCCTTCGAGACTCTTTCTCTAAAAACTCGATTTCTTATTTACTCATAATAACTACATTTCTTACTCTTCAGACTCTACCTGTTTTCTTCCTAAAAGTAAAGTAAATGAAAACAGTAAACAAATTATTACAAACATCTACTTATGAAGTTTCAATAAAATAAATGAAAATTTGGGGCAATATCCGTCACTATTGAACGACAGTAGATTACTTCTTAAGGTAGATTTCGACGAATATTTTCCACTACAGTGTAGTTTGAGAAACACTAATCACACAATAGACAGAAAAAAGAATGGAACGATGACTACTAAATGACCTTAATAAAATCGGGGACTAGAGAACATTTAGTCACCAACGATATTAGATCCGTTCCAACAATAAATAAACGTGTTAATTACTACGTCTTCTGTTAAGGAACTGTGAAACAGATAAAGTCTTCCGTCTACTTGATAGATGTGAAACGAAACAATAAGATTAATAAAAGTCCCCAGATTGATTAATAAATTAATCATCTAATTTACTTCGGTTAGACTTTACAGTTAATGATGTACAGTCAAAGATCAGTCAAAATTTCAAAAAAAAAGATAAAAATATTGATAATAACTAAATTTCTACACGACATAATTATAAAACATAGAAGGAAAGAAGGAAGGAGGGAGGTAGTGAGGGTAGGAAGAAAACTAACACAGTCTACAATCAGTGTCGGCCACCCAGAATCTAGAAGTGACCCCGTCCTAGAAATCAACATCGTACGTCTGAGAATCAACGTCGTATACCCTATATCAAAAGAGTGGTCCTTAGTTTGGGTCCAGGAACTTGACGCTCACGTCTCAATATCTGTGACCTGGTAGTCCCTTCAGGGATTGAGAACACTTGTATAGTTCCCGGTAAAACGGCTTACAACGGAAATAAGTCCTAAATTCCTTAACACATGGACACTTTATATGTCCTTATATGGTGTGTCTCGGAAATTTTACACCGGGAAATGGATAAATTAAAGGTACCGTAAGTATAATTATTACCCGAAGGGTCCACTACCATCACCATATCTTGCGTAGACGGTTACGACCTCTGCATTCTCTACACTCAAGTCAGGGACCCAACCCTTCTAGGGGACCTTCTCCCGTACCGTTGGGTGAGGTCATAAGAACGAACCTCTTAGAGTTCCTGTCTCTCCGGACCACCCAATGTCAGTTACCCCGGAGTCTCAGCCTGTGTTGACTTCGCTGAATCGTGCGTGTACGAGTACAATTATTATAACGGTGTTATGAAACTTCATACAATATGTAAAAATAAACGATAACGATTCGTAAACAGAGTGTATATGAATGGTCGTAAACTTTATTACAAATTTATAAACCTTATCAAAATAATTAGTATGTACTAGTACATAAACCTCTTTCTTTTTTATCTTGTTTGAGGTCATGACTGAATGTCTTCAAGTTTGGTTGATAGGTTAATTGTAAAAATAGATCTATGGGATGTTGAGTTTAAATCGTATAGGTTTTGTGAATGGTTTTTTCTCTTTATTACATTTTCTTATTACATTTTAAGTGAGTTGAGTCTTACTGATTTATCTAATACTATATAAGAACCCTAGTTAAATGTCGATGTTGTCTTGAGGTAGAGTTTTATTACAGAGTAAACTGTTTAAAAAGTCGTCTGGTCAGGTTTTGTCCTTCGACATTAATCTTGACTGAGAAGAAAAACGGTATATAAGGACGGTCCCAGGACGGGGCCACCTAGGTCCCTTAAGCTTCGCCCCTGTCGCAACCGTACTCTTTTTGAATAAACAAATAATTATATTCTAATCTAATTCTTTGTTATCATATCATCCTTTTAATTCATCTCTTTCTCCCGACTTATTGAGCCTAATACACCTTCTGGTTATTTCAAGGTCTGTTCCTTGAACGTGGTAGATGCAATCCGGTGCCGCAGGCAAACTTATAGTCTCTCATGGGGTGGAACCCGAGAGAGAGAATACCTAGAATCTTCGACCCTGTTTATTCATCTATACTACTCGGAGGGACGAGGTCTACCCTTAAGTCGGTCTTTTTCTTTTCTTACTGTACCCCTTCGGGTCGTAGCCACGTTCTGAGGTTTTTGATAAAAAGTTTTAGTCGAATATATGGGGTTCAACATGTATTTCTTTGTCTCAAGACGTCCCCGTCGTCAGGACTGGGAGTAACTCTGTTCTGAAAGAAAAACGTATGGGAGGGCATATGTTTTCCAGAGTCCACCAAATGTAATAGAAGACCGGTTCTCCGAACAATTGTAAAAATACCGAGAGAAGGACCTATTAATAGGTCTTTTGAGGAAAAGGGATCTTCACACAAAAAGAAATGAGACGTAGTGGGAGTTTCATGTTTTTAAATGTAAGGATATCTTGTTTCCACGTCACCCAATATTGTTTCTTTCATGAATTGAGTTTCTAGATCACAACGATTATGGTCCAGATGATGGACAAAAAGATATATGGTTGATATGGATTTTTATTTTCTATACTTTTAAACCGTCGTTCATAACCGAGTTGTTTACTTTGGAAATTAGTCAGCATAAGATTACTAAAACTGAGGAGTCTTCGGGGCTGTAAGGATCCTACAAAATTCGAAGGACACGGAGGGTGTCAGCCTTCCGGAGTTTGTTAGTGTACACGTCGACATGCTCGGGACGTCCGTCCGGTCTTTCGGTAGTCTCCCCAAAAACCTAACTTTGTGAACATAATACGGGTCCTCTAAATAATAGATTTTCGAGATTAAAAAAGGTCTTTTTCCACTACCACCCTGTCAGGGGACAATTACTGTCTTCTCATACACCTTTCGTATTGTATCATTTCGTCCGTCTAAGACCAGAACCCCCCACCTACGAGTCCTTAAAGGTCCCCCTTAAGGACTTCGGCTTGTGCAGGAACGTAAAACAGTCCAAAGGAAGGAGTACTGGAACAGTGCCCACCCAAAGGAGTGCGACCGAGGGCTGTGTACGGGAGTATCGAGAACTTCGTTCCTTTTCGTCATGTACGACCAGTACGAAAAGTCGATCGAGACCTGTAGTTCATGGGGTGATCCGCAACAGTGGGTGGTCAGTCAAGGGTAATCATGTCGACTCAAAATTATGATACAAAAAGAGGTGTCAAATAAAATAAAATTTTTTTAATTGATCTATTTTGCATACTCGTAGTACTTTGGACTTCGATCACTGATCTTAACCAGTGTAAAATTCAGGCACAACATATGTCTCTGACCCAATCTCTTTACGTCTTACAGGACCATCGATGAGACAATAAAAGGAACATTTAGAGGTGTCTATTGTTATACGAGGAAGGGAAAAGGAATACGAAACCAAGTGAAATAACCGTAGATCCTACACTTCTGTTGATTTCGATTGCCAGTTTCTACTCCTCTTCTAAATGAAGGAAGAAAAAATGGAACATTTAGAAGGAAACCGTTGTGTGTCTGGTCCTCTAATTCGTCTGGTCCACCGGGTCTACTAGTCGAAACGATACGACTCCTCCAAATCACAAGTGTCAGTTGTCAACATAAAACTATGACACTTCTTTGTTCTGTATCTGCTTTCCACCCCTAAATGGTCACTTCGTTTCTATATATAAGACTAACGACGACGAAGAAGACTAGGATCAAAAAACTATACAAAGAGAAGTCTCGGTAAAGATATGAGTGGTAACCAATTAAAACTTACCTAAAACGATATAAGTTAGAAACGACTTAAAGGAAAACCAGTGTCTCCAGAAAGAAAGATAATTACACGTAATACTTCATAGAAAGTATATGTATAAATGGTTTTCTCTTTTTTTTCATATTGTTCACTAAATCACACTATATTCTAACATTACTTTTATCCCTTTAAACTGCGGACCTAGACGAAATACTTAATTGATGAAGTCGTTATTACACGAACGTTCTATCTCTCTCAGATGACTCGTCGTAAACGAGAGAAGACTCAGTGAAAGCCTACGACTTACGACAAACCTTTGAGATTTCTTTAAAAAATTTACGTCTTTATGTAGACCTGCTGTCTAGTCAATATTTCCAAAATGATTTGACAATAAAAATTTATGTCAAGATGTAAAATGAAAAAAAGAACATACCAAATATCATGTATTATATAAAAACTGATTTGTACTACAACTTTTATATAGTCTTATGGTCGAGATCAAAACCACCAAGTCTACTAGTCGAAACAATTATTCTGTTCAATAAATTGGAAAAACAAGAGATCATCGTTGTTAAGATTTCACTTTTAAACCCTGAATTGAAAATGTGTCAATGAAGTTGTAATGAGACACGGAGAAGAACGAAGTAGATCGTACTAGAGTATGAACTTAGATGGGAGTAAAATCTGTAAACTACTATATCATTAAGAGATATAAAATTAATTTATAAATTCAATTTTAATTACTTAAAGTACGAGTACAATAAATAAAATGTGTCGTTTCGTCAAAAGTCAAGTATGTAAAAATAGAAGTATCTCCATATCTAGACTTATAAAAGAAGTGATATAAGACATTCAAAGTTCTGATGTTCTTCACTTTTACGATTAAATAGAGTTTTGTAGTCTTACATCGGTTTCTTAGTAGGACTTTTGTTCTAAGACTTGAGAATTACGTAACACGAAGGTTAATCTAATATATGATTCGTTAAATGAATCTTTATTTGTATATTTTAAGATCATCATTCTACTAATTTTAGACTATAAGACGTTTGTCTTCAAAAGTAACAGATCTACTAAACCTGTCTCTGGAGTCCAAATTATAGAAACCTAAAGAAAGTACCGTTTTAATATAATGTAGAGACGTTAAAGGGAAACCTTTTCTACGGTCCACACGACGTATACCTCTCTGTCAACACCAAAATACCCTGGAGGAGAGGGTTCGTGTAATCATATACAGTGAGTGTCACCAGGAGAAAGATCTTTACTGTTTACAGGAGTACGTGTGAATGACAGCTTTTTCTGGAGTCGTAGACCCTTTTTTCCTTCCGTATAAAACTAAAATATCTCACACCTTACCCCAGACTTCCTCAAAGGACCACGTCAAATTTATGGGTAATATGTTCTTTCCCCAAAGAACTCGTGTACATGAATACCTTTTCTCCGATACCAACGTTGTGTATGATTAAAATTGAGTCCTTATTCAGTGAGGGCAAGGGTGGAAGGTAGGGTCGTATGTACGTTTAAACGAGACCTACACAGACTCGTTCAGTGAAACCTACGCAGACTGAGACGGTGTGATGCCTGATATCGGACGGACCGAAGAGACAGGTACCCTAAAAGGTCCATTTTTATTGTCCTCACCCAAGGGTACGCAAGGAGGTCCTCTAGAAGGACTACATCCCTAGTTTGAGTACAGAGGACGTAGAGGGTGTAATGTCCGTCTAAGAAGCGACAACTCGGTGACCCCTTCTGGGGTAGGGTTGTGTGTATTTTTGTTTTTCTCTTTCCACACGATGTCTTTGTCTACTCTCCAGAGACCACTGGGACTACAAACACCTTTACTACTCTCTATAACTTCACTCTAATTGTCAAGGTAAAATAGACGGGTGTTCTGTTGAAACTTCTGGTCCAAACCGGTAGAAAGTCACTTGATCCAGTTATCGCACCAAATGACACCCGTCGTCATCCATACTTTATTAATCATGTTTCGTGACGAGTCACCATGTCAACGAAGCCGTCCTATCTACTTAGACTCCTAAACTAATCAAGGAAAACACAGGTATTAGGGACTGGGAGAAATCAATTAACTTTAAAATTCATTTGGTTGAACTATTATTGACCGGAGGACCACCACTCTCATAGTCTTGGTACCACTGAACGATTGTCTCAAAATTAAACTTAAAGTATAAATCGTAGGGTAAGACCTATATGGTTAAAACAACAGTTTGTCTTCTGTTTAAACTTTATAATCGACAATTACATTAAAAATTTTTACGAAACACCGGGAGGGTGTCCTTTTAGTGCAACTTCTTTTTAGAAGGAGAATCACAAAGGATCGATCTCTTTCTTAACTGACTTGTAAAATTTTACATTGAAACAGAAAGTAGATTTTATATATATATATTTGTCACTTAAATACAAAGACATCTTTTTTAAATCCTTTTCCGAAATCACCACTTTTATTAGTCATGGTCTAAATTTATAGGTAGTCTTTTTCGTTTGTTTCTTTTTCTACTTACTTTTTGTGTTCTTTCTAGGATCAAAATAAGGAGGTGTTTTGTGAGTTAGAGATGAGAAAGACTTATTATTTATCGACCAGTCATAGAAAGGACCAATGACCTCTCCCTAGACCATTCTCATATTAACACACATACACTCTCAATGTTAGATTAATTTTGTCCTTTTATTTTGGAGTGATTATTCTTGTTTTCATAAACGAACTATAAGAGATTTTATACTGTACTTTTGAACTATGGTACTCCCGTAATTTCTTTTTGTCATTTCTTTTTTAAATAGAATTTTAAGTAAAAAAGGAAAGAATTAATCATCCTCTGTGTATCCTAATGTTTAATGTTAATCTCTTAAAATTCAATTTCACATTTGTTTTACGAATATTTATTTATTAAATATTTATACTTATTTCTTAAAACAAAAATTATAAATCCGTCAAATACAAGAATTCATTATTTATTGTGAAACTACGTCTATATAAAACCCCTTTGTCTCCATACTTTCGACGTCAGATATTACATGAGACTTGTAGTAATATTCTCATTTATTTTTACATTGAAAATTTGATCCTACCTATATTTATTTGTTAATAGTAAAATAGTTTAATTTTAGTTTATATTATGTAATTAAAGGTGAAATTACTTTGAAAGGTAAAAGGACCCAGACCAGTAAAGTAGTCAACAAGTCATAAATTATAATTCTTCATTAGTGACTGAAGTTAGAGGAAAGACCAGGAGATAAGTTAACAAGCTATAGATTATAATTTTTTATTAGAGACTGAGGCTAGAGGTCCAAAAGGAACGTCAAAGACACTATTCCTCGTTGAACAATCACACTATGGTACGAGGATTAATTTCTGGCACCGGGATTAGTCTCAGTCGTACCGTTTCCGTACTTAGACGTCCAAGTGGAGAGACTTATGATTAATCGTACACTTTCGGAGTTCGAGGTCAGGATTAAATCTTATTTACTAGGTATTCGTAATACAATAACTTTATAGATAAACTAGACTTTATAATAAATATCCCTTACTATAGTTTTCAGTGGATTAAAACTTTGGTCAGACATATGTGAATTAATTTGAAGAATTCGAATTAATGATTAGGAAGTTTGTAATTTTTTTTCAATCAGATACTGTCGATACTAACTACTAATTTTTGATCTTTCATGAATAATGGTTATGATCCATCGGTTATATTAGAAAAATTAGATTTTAATATATAATTTGTATCTCCATTTTTTTCTTCGTTTAATTGAAGTTTTGGACTTAAACAATACTTATAATTTATTATTGAGTTTGGATTCAAATGAAAGAATCAAACTTTACGAGATTTATTCAGATTTCGTGGTGTAGAATAAAATTTCAAAATTTTCATCAATTTTAATACCAAATACTTCATTTTTTTTTAATATCTTTACCTTTGTTTGTTTATTTTAATTGACACGAGGTTGTAACGTTGTTAAAATGTTTTTATATACGATTCAGTGAAGTCAGCACAGGTTGAGACATACTGGGGTATCTGCCGTCGGGTGGTCCGAAGGGGTAGGGACCCTAAGAGGTCCGTTCTTGTGACCTCACCCAACAGTAAAGGAAGAGGTTACGTACTTTCACTTTTCACTTTCCCTTCAGTGAGTCAGTACAGGCTGAGAATCGCTGGGGTACCTGACGTCGGATGGTCCGAGGAGGTAGGTACTCTAAGAGGTCCGTTCTCATGACCTCACCCAACGGTAACTTGTGTTCATTTAATAAATAAAAAAATGAGTGAGACGACCTCATAAAATCCTTAGAAAGGGAACAAGTCTCGGTAAAAGTTGTGATGTTTATACACAAGGAATAAAAAGACTTATTTTATTATTAAAAATAAAAATTTTTTTCAGATTTTATATGATATTGTGTAGAGGTTTCTAGGTACTATGTACATTACAAGACGGTGAAAAGATACCCCTAAGAAAGTCAAGTTCTTAGTATGAAGAAATACGAAGGAAGAAAGTAACTTCTTACTTTAACCGATAGTAGTTACCGATGATTCAATTCCTTTAACGTTTACCTATACACTATGAGACGAGAACACATATCACGTTTTTTCTGTCTTACTTAGTAGTGAACTTGATACGACATGACACGAACCAACGAGTCAGTACAGTCTGAGAAAACAATGGATTATCTGACATCGGGTGGTCCGAGGAGAGAGGTACCTTAAGAAATCCGTTCTCATGACCTCACCCATCGGAAAGGGAAGAAGTCCCCTAGAAGAGTTGGGTCCCTGATTTGGATCCAGAGGGTGAAATGTCCGTCAAAGAAATACCAGACTCGTTGGTCCCTTCAGCTGAAACTTGATGTCTGGATCCGATCACAGTTCTTTCATTTCAAAGTCTCCATAAGTATGGAAATTTATCTTTAAGTGGCGTAGTCATCTTTTTACCCATTCTCAACTGACAACTTGATCTATCTCTTTATACATGTCTTATCCTGTAAGAAACTGGTCAAAGACACTGAACTTCAGGAGTTTGAAAGTACTCGATTCATGGTGCATTCCTCTCCTTTTTGGTGGGAGGAATAGAGTTGTAGGACTTTACGGGATCATTCTAAAAAAAAAAAGGAAGTTTATGTAAAATCTTTTTACAAGACCTTTCTTGTGGCGTTTTTTAATAAGTTTTAGACATTGAAACATCTCGTCCTTGAATCCGAGATTATTTACTCAACGAATTCATTTTTCCCAACAATAAGTAAAAGTTCTGACTCTAAGTTTAAGAAATAAAAATTTAATCTAATAAAACGTAAATATAGTCAAATTAACGGTAAATTTATAAAAATATGTATGGAGACGTAGATCATACTAGAAGTGTAGTTGGCCAACGTACTCTTTTTTAAGACTAAAACATGGAGATAATTCAGTTGTGTATACGATTTGGAGTCTTTCCACGTCATGTCATATAAACAACGAGATTTCTTTAAATCCTAAATAAAAGTCAATAGAGGTTTACATCAATTGTGAAGTATTTCAAAGGGGTTTACAGGTTAAGTGATTCTGTTATACTGAGTCTTTGATTTGACTTAAGACTCTTTTGGAATTCGAAAAATAAACACTTTTCGAAATTGGAACGGTTATTGTCATGTCCTTTACAGTAAAAAGTAGACCGAAGTCGGTCGAAGAATACCTAGAGGTGTCTTGACGAGGTCAAGAGAAACGGTACCTTGACTCTTTTAACTTCGATAAGTAGTTAACGTTTCTCACCGTACGATCCCACACTCTGAAAGTGACTGAAAGAAAACTGGAACCAAAGAAACCACTAAATTACATCCACTTTATGGGGAACGACCACTTATGAAGTTCCAGTAAAAGTCCCACCTTTTATTTTTCCACACTCGATTATAACTAACTAGTAGGGATAAATTTAAACTATTTAGTATATAGATTACTATTTAATTACAAGAAATCAGAAATCATTGTACTCGACAACACTCTTTGTCACAAATACTTTTTTACTATCACAATCAAAAAAGGTTAATGATCAGGAACATAAGAAAAACATATATATTAGTTAATATTATAACGTAAGACGGTCTATTTAAACACTCATATTTACAAACTGACTTAGGTAAGTATGATGGTCTTTGATTAGACTTGTAACCACCCATTTCAGTGGAGATAAATACTTAAGTCGTACGTAGAATCTTAAGTGATAGTAGTAGAAAACCGTTCTACTAAATATACTTGGAGTGTAGAATTGTAGACTCTTAGGATCTTGACCACAAATGGACTGGGTTACCTCTGTTTTTTACTTTATTGTAGACTAAAAGTAACTGGTGAAAACCCCGTCAATTTAATAACTTTCATTATACATGGTTTAAACACTAAATTTTTCAGTATAAACAATATAATTTTACAACTGACCGTTCCTGTAAAATATAAGAAAACAACCTTCTTATGACTGTTTAGTAAATATACTTATACCTCCTCTTTACGGATTATTAAAGAGTGGAGGTTATTTATAAGAAATTGGAACCTTATTGACAGAAACACGTTTTACTACTGTTACAAAATTATCACTAATTCCAACAAAAGGGTGTACAGAAATTTCCATAAGAAAAAGGACAACAAAGAACAAAAGAAGTAAACCTGAAATGTTTTTTTTTTTTTTTTTAGTTACGCACTCTATTTTTTTCCGTGAATCTTAAAATACACAACACCGATATGTGACAACTTACAAGTCCCAGTATAAAGACAAAATGTATTTTAAATTAGATGTTTTGTACTGAGAATCTATGTTCTCTTGATTCACTTCTGTTTACTTCATGTATAAAAGGTCCCATCTTTAACAATCAGTGAAAAGTATTTTGTATCGGTCATTACTCCGTAAAACTTTCAAATTGAAACTCAGAAAATAAAGACTTATCCTGAAATAAAAGACACCATTTATCCACGAAATTTATGTACCATTGACGTATAATACCAATCTACCGCAATACCTTTGTCCTTCCATCCATCTACTATCTTAAAAAGTATAAGAATGGGATCAAACTTATTGAGAACGAATGGAAAATTAGATATATTCTGAATAGATTTCCTTTCACTATTGTTTATACAGTCTAAAACAAGTTTAATTACTGCATGAAGTAAAAAATTCGAATAAAAAATTCCTACATATTATTAATTAAAATTTTATTTGTTAAAAGATTACAATATGTAACTAAAAGTAACGTTTACAGACACTACTTTTACTAAGTTAAATTATGTTTATTTTAAAGATTCAATTATGTCTATTGTCCATCATCTAAATTTATGAAAAAAGTGAAGAAGACTTCAATTTATACGATTTTCATATTCATGTTTTACTATGATGATTTCATTTTACAAGAAATTCTATTTTATTTTTATTTATTTTTTAGGGGCACCTTACAATGGTGGTGACATGAGTTCCCTAAAGAGACTTTGAAACGAATCTCAAGTCACTACGTGTAACTAGGTACTTAAACAATCTTGTATAAAACGTAAAAATGGAAATTTGATCGTCAAAGGTTTATAAATTTCTAAAACAGACATTTGAGTCATACTTAATTTTTAATATTAAAAAATCCGAAGGTTATTTTTAAAGTCAAATGAGAGTTACTAAAATTATACAAAAAATTAACCGTATTTTTATACGTTTTTATCAAAGGTAAGAGATTTGTACGAGTTTATCTTTACAATAAAATTTAAGTTACATTGTGGTATAGTTGTATAATAAATATTTAACAAAATAAATAAATCATCTATGGTAATGGGGACGTATAATCTCATGCTTTTTTCATTAAAACATCCACAAATTGATGCTATGTCTAATTCTGGAATACCCCTTAAGGGTCCTGTCTTGAGGTTGGGGGTCCAAAAGACAAACGGAAAATAGACATCTTTTTGAAATCAGTTTCTTATTTAAATTAGTCTCTTCACACTTTTACATCTTTCCTTCCCTTTTGGCAGTCCGTTGAGGTTGACTGTTTTCAGTAATTTATTTCAGTTCCTGGAAATAAAGGAAGAGATTTCCGATATCTATTATATGAAACTCGACAAAACATCTATAACTTTGGGGGGTCGTCCACCCTCTTGGATTGATGTACTACTCGTTTTACATCGATACTGTATCGACTGTGTCAAGATTGTCCTTTTTTTTTTTTTTTTTTACTTTCAGAGAGTCGGTATAGTTTGAGAAACACTAGGGTACCTGATACGTCAGACACTTGAAGAGGTCCAGTCTTATGACCTCACCCATCGGAAACGGAAGAGATCCCCCAGAAGAGTTTGGTCCCTAGATTGGTTCCAGAGGACGTAACGTTCGTCTAAGAAATGGTTGACTCGGTAGTCCCTTTAGGTGTTAAGATTCTTGACCGGAGTTTCTTTTCCCTTGTGTGGTTGAGACTTTAACTTCTAATTGACATGAGACGTGTTAGTCCTCCTACAACTAGTCCGGTGGTTACTGGTTAAAGTTCTACTGACAGTCTGGACTGACACGAGAAAGATGTACCTCGGGGAAGAGAGGTGAATAGATGGGAACTTTAAGGGAAATTTTCGAATATAGGGGACCAACAGTCACCCCTCTTCTGTTATTCCGTACTCAGACGGAAGAAGGGGTCAACGCGAGGAGACCTTATTTCGTTTGAATAGAAAGGTGGTTGGAGAGGTGAGGTCATAACTAAAAACTCACCGTTTGACGTCAACATGGACTCAAAGTTATCGTAGATACATCCACCGTGATCACCTCTTCTTAGACGTAGGGTCACGTCCTCTGTGTCCGAGTTAGGGACTAAACTCTTCTAAGGGACCTCCTGTCGTACCGTTAGGTGAGGTCATAAGAGCAGACCCTTTAGGATACCTGTTTCCTTGGACCGTCCGATGTCAGGCACCCTGGTGTCTCTTAGTCCGTACTGACTCGTTGATTCCTGTGTCATGTGTGAGTTCTGGTTCAATATCTTAGATGTTCGATAGTGTAACCGATTTTATCTTTTCTTCTGGGGACCTACTATCTCTTTTCTTGAAAATTTACATTTTTCATAATTAGTCTTTCTTCTGTTACAGATGTCTAGTGAATCATAGTCATTAGAGGATTAAAAATACTAAAGATAAAAAGTAAATAAACTAAGTTTAAAGGATTAATCCTTTATTTTGTATATTACAAAGGTAACACCTGAAAGTAATACATACTACATGATACTATGTCAACAAAAAGAGAAAATCTTCTACGATGGTCCAAAGGAACTTCGATGATTTTTATCTTACGTCTTTTACTTATACATAAACTTTATGTCTACAAACTTTTTTCTCCATATTTCACTTCATTTTCTATTGACTTATTTACGTTAACATACACATATAATACATGTCTTAAAGATTTCGACGTAGAGAAGTGAATTTATAATTAAATTCCCTTTGATCGTGGTATATCTATGTTTGTAATTACATCCATGATAATTCCCAAATGACAACAAAATGAAAACAGAGTGATATAATTCGATATAACTAACTGTCATTACCTTCAACTATTGTCGTTTCTTATCTTGTTGACTAACTCACTTAGTACTAGAAAACATTAAGAGCCGTAAAGTAGATCTCGTAATCTACCATTGTTACAAACTACTTCCTCGTAAGAATTAAAAAAGTACTCCATTATTCGTTCTTATTAGAACTTGTAATTTATACACGTAAAAATAAAACGTAAGGTATTTGTCATTTGTAATATAACCAATTTCTCATATTTCATATTTCTCATGTCTCATATTTCATTCGTCACCTTAAGTCAAGTAGAAAAGTTATTAGTATATAAGATCAATGACTCTGAGAACATGAGTTACCGATGTATATATGATTTTACTTCGTTATTCCGGTTAACTATTTTATAACTTTATAAAGGAATCGTAAAAACCATTCGTCTATGTAGGAGTTCAGGGCACTCACTGGGTAGTGATGAAAGAGGTGTGGTAGGTGAAAGACCTTTCCTAGAATCACTCTTCCTATATTTTATACCTGAGGTCAAGACCACGAGTGGAAGGGGTGTATGACTTTCTTATTAAAGAATTTTGTCATTTATCTATCGTTTCTCTGTTCCGGACTCCACCCTTGTATGAAGACATAAACTTCTTGTTCAGGTAGGTGTTACTATTCGTCACTAGGTGACTTTTATCACGGTCACTAGTCTTCGTCTCCTGGATAACACTATACCACTTCACAACACTAAAAGTTAAGTCAAGTCAGCGAGTCAACACAAACTTAGAAACGTTGTGGTGCTTAACGTCGTACGGTCCGGAGGGACAGGTAGTTGAAGGCCTCAAGTGAGTTTGAGTACAGGTAGCTCAACCACTACGATAGGTTGGTAGAGTAGGAGACAACAGGGGAAGAGGAGGACGGGGGTGGGGCGGGGGGGCGGGGGTCGTAGTCCCAGAAAAGGTTACTCAGTCGAGAAGTGTACTCCACTGGTTTCATAGCCTCAAAGTCGAAATCGTGGTAAGGAAGGTTTCTTGTGGGTCCTGACTAGAGGAAATCTTACCTGAGCAACCTAGAGGAACGTTAGGTTCCCTGAGAGTTATCAGAAGAGGTTGTGGTGTCAAGTTTTCGTAGTTAAGAAACCCCGAGTCGAAAGAAGCGTCAGGTTTAAAGTGTAGGGATGTACGGGTGACCTTTTTGGTATCGGAACTGATCTACCTGGAAACAACCGTTTCATTACAGAGACGAAAAGTTATACGATAGATCCAACCAGTATTGAAAGGAAGGTTCCTCATCCGCAGAAAATTAAAGTACCGGCGTTAGTGGTAGACGTCACTAAAACCTCGAGGGGTTTTATTTCAGACTGTGACAAAGGTGACTAAGGGGTAGATAAAGGGTACTTCACTACCCTGGTGCACAGTACTAGAAGCAAAAGACTTACAACTCGAAATTCGGTTGAAAAAGTGAGACGAGAAAGTGAAAGTATTTCTCCGAAAAATCAAGGAGAAAACAACACTAAAATAATACACAGTTTATTTTTTCGTGATCTAACACATTTACTCTCTTCTTTATTCTGTTCAAATACGACGTTTTTATAATATGTTGAAGAGACATCTCTTACCTAACCTTCCTCGATAAATTTTGGTTAACATGCTAATTGAAAGTAGACTTGATCATTCAATGGGTTTATAGATTATCAGTGTGTTACTGATCTCTGTGACGACTTAACATCTAGACCAAACCTGTCTTTTATAAGGATATAAATTAAACCTAGAATGTGAACCTTTCTTCTAATACTTACAATTAGTATTACATCTTATGATGGTAGGGAGTGATCTTGATACAGGTGACTAGTTTAGACCACTAAAGAGTTCCTTTCTTTAAAAAGAGAGTTTAAAACAAATGAAGTAGTATGTTTACCCGAAGTTTGAGTCTCCCGACATGTTTACTTCGTTCAATATTGTTTTTTACTTCACATAAGTCATTTCATATTACTTATTACTGTCCTCACTTTCACAAACGGTGAGTTGACTAAGAAACACTAGGGAACTTGACATCGGGTGTTCCGAAGAGACAGGTACCTTAAGAGGTCCGTTCTTATGACTTCACTCAACGGTAAGGGAATAGGTCTCCTAGAAGGACTGGGTTCCTAGTTTGGACCCAGAGGATGTCCAGAGGAAGTAGTGTCCGTCTAAGTCATGGTAGACTCGGTGGTCCCTTCGGGGTTTTGTCCCCATTTAAAGGACAAATAGTGGTGTGTGTGTGTGTGTTTTTATATGTTCATAGAAAAACTGTGTGTTAACTCCTGTTTCTTTTAGTTAAACACACGTCAAAGTCTTTACTTATTCTCGTATAAAATGTTTCTACTAACTTTTCAGACAAAGGGACCAAAGAATTTACCTTGACCTTTTACGAAATCCTTTCAAGAAACTTCCTTTCAAAATCGATGACTTATATTCAACCGCTACAGAGAGTTCTTTAAATAGACTATAATTACTTCTTTGGTATATATGTGTTGGAGTGTCTTAAAATCCTATCCAACCTTTGACAATATTACTAAATCGAGTTTAGGAAATTAAAAGTTCGTTTCTCTTACTTCTAAAACCCGAAGGGTTCACCGTGATCACTTTTCTACGACGGATGGGTTACGTCCTCTGTATTTTCTGTACTCAAGTTATCGACTCAAACCTTCTGGAGGACCTCCTCCCGTACCTTTGGGTGATGTCATAAAAACGGACCTCTTAAGGTACCTGTCTCTTTGGACTGTTCGAACCAGGTATGTCACGGTTTCTCATCCTGTGATGACTTCATTGAATCGTGTGTGTGTGTGTGTGTAAGAGATATTATACGTTAAAAGTATCCTTAGTATTGTGAACCTTTTACTCTCCTATAAAAGTAATTGAAGAGGGTCATTCATATTTACTTCTTTCTAAAAGAATCCGTAAAAAGTTGTAGACTCTCCAGTAAGTTCTCTAGACGACTTATCAAAGTTACAAACTTGACCTAAGTGATGACACTTTCATGCTACTGAAGTTTATTGTAGTTCTCTAATAAAACGAAATACTTACCATATCGGAGGACAGTTGAGAATTTAATTGGATTTTGGGTAACACGTCGGAAAAGTATTACTAGAATAGAATCTTGACAATAGTGTCATATTTTTACATATGGAAAACTTTTTCCTCTCTAAAAAACAAAAGATAATAAAGACAGTAGGTAATGAGAAGGACCTTGTTTACATCTAATATAAATATAAAAATAAGATCTTAAATCGAATCTTAACGTCTTTATAGATTTAGACATTTTTCACTTTAAGTACAATAGGTTAAGGGTTAAACTAAATCAAAGAGAGTACCCTACCCAGGTGCACAATACATTTATCCTTCAATTTCCTCCTCTGTTTGTGTTCAAGATCAGTGAAGATAAGTGTTCGTCACGTTTCGAGTTATACCTAGTCTTACTATAAACTCTCGAAAAATTATCACTTTTTTGACCAAATTTTGAGTTGTAAGTTTTGTTTAATTATAGTACCATAGGCTAGGGTAGTGAAACACCGTTTATCTACCCCTTTGTTACCTTTGTCACTGTCTGAAATAAAAAATCCCGAGGATTTAGTGACGTCTACCACTGATGTCGGTACTTTAATTTTCTGTGAAAGAGGAACTTTCTTTTCGATACTGTTTGGATCTGTCGTATAACTTTTTGTCTCTGTAATGAAACGGTCGTTTCCAGACATTTCAGTTTCGATACCAAAAAGGTCATCAGTACATGTCGACACTCTCGACCTGTTATTTTTTCCGACTTATACCTTCTTGACTACGGAAGCTTTACACCAAGACCTTTTCTGAGAACTCTGAGGGACCTGTCGTTCCTCTAATTTGGTTAATTTGGATTTCATATAGTTAGGAGTTGTAAGTAACCTTCCTGAATACAACTTCGAGATTATGAAACCGGTGGAAGACGTTTCTTGGTTGAGTAACCTTTTCTGGGACTACGACCCTTTCTAACTTCCGTCTTCTTGTAACAGGATACAATTTCCTCTGTTGTCTCCTACTCTACCAACCTACGGTTACCTGTACTCAAACTCGTTTGAGACCATCTATCACTTCCTGTCTCTTCAGACCACACGACGTCAGGTACCCCAGCATTTTTCAGCCTGTGCTGACTCGATGACTTGTTGTTATCACTGTTCAAAAACGGTGTCTGAAACTTCATACACTGTCACAAGAAATGGATTTGTCACTTGTTCCGTGTACTGTACAGTGAGTATTAGGAGGTACAGACTGTTCTTCAGTCCAGTGAATCCATCGAAGTCCCACAAGGTACTTTTAACTTTAGAAAAAGTGTTCACAGAATCTGTCATAAGTGATATACATTCGATATTTTAGATAAGGTTCTTAAACCATCAAGTTCTCTTTTTAAAGTCAATCGCTATATTTCTTGTTATACACTCGATTTTATGACTAAACTGAAAACTAATTATTTTCCCTTATGTCGTATAAATTTTGGGAATATATAATTTCACATATTTGGTACGTAACACACAATATCTGAAAGATCTTTATGACAGAACTGAGACAAAACCTTGGAATCGATCACCGGACTGTCAAGGAAAAGAACTCCTCGTTTAATTAAAGTGTGGAGTAGAAGAAACTAGTCGCAGAGTGTGAAGTCCCGGTCATAATCGTGGTCCGGATCCATAGTCGGTGAATCCTATATAGAGGATACAAGATCTAAGGTCCTTTAATAAGTTTGATCATTTGTATATGGGACAAACACATTACATTCGAAGAGGGATGTTGAGGTCGAACGACAATAGGACAGAAGACCAAACTAGGTGATACACTGGAACAGACCGTTAGAATAGACAAAACCTGGATATTCATTCTTCGTTTGTTTTTTAAGGAGATAGAAAATCGATAGACTCACATGAACACAACGAAAGGTTGGTTTAGAAATTTAGAATATTTTGTAACACTATATCATATTCATGACCTGGTCTGGTGTACCATGTACACAGTATTACTTTTACGACAGTAAAGATTTGATCTATTGCATATTGTCTATACTACCGGTCTACTTTTAGTAGGAGTAACTCTGGTGTATGATACTCCCACTCCACTATGAAAATGACGGAACTGATGATACAGTCCACCTTCAGTAGAACGGGATTATGTGTCGTACCCCTAAGAATTTAATCATATATATTGATATGTACGTGTGTACGTACACAATGACCATCCTGTTACTAAAGGAGCCAAGAACATAAGAGTCCCCTTTTTTAATCTGTTCTTAGTAGCTTGTCAAAGTTTGTTGTACTCAAAATAATTCGTTTCGTTCTCGTGTGAGAACTTTTTTCTACTATTACCCGATAGATCTTTAGTTTTCGTTGGGGCGTTACTCCAACTCAAACCGTAAAATCTCACACCGTCGGGGAAGGGGACAGGATGTAGTAAACTTACTGTTCAACTAACTGTCAAATCCAATATGTTGAAAAGAGGATCATACGTCCACGAATGGATGTTCGTGGGTTCATATTGGGTCTGATCCTCCAATCCGGTGTTACGATTAAATAATATTTATACCGTTTTACCCGGGGTTCAATGAAACTCAGTGAAAATTAGAACCACGTGAACACTGTCGAATAAAACCACTAAAATAGAACAAACCGGGACTATTCTAACCTTTGAATCGGCACCAGGAACCGATCTTCTTACTCCTTGAGACCCACACGAGACTAATGGTCATAGGTCCTCTTTCTCCCTTTCTACTAGGGACGGTCTTGTTCCACCCTAGACGAATACAGACATATCGATGGATTGTCTACGTAAGTCAACTTTCTTGTATGTGTAAAATATACATAATAGAAAAAAAATAACATTTATAATAAATAACATTAGTTACTGTTTGTAAGTTTCGTTATGTGAATACTTAAATGTATTAAGAAGTAAACAGGTAAAATAAACAATTAAAAAATAACCCTCTAATAACGAAATGTTACAACACCACCAGAGAAGACATGTAGTTACACTTAGTCAGTATTAATATATATATATATACGTACATACATATATGTATAGGGGAGGGAGAACTCGGGGGGTGGGGGAGGTACGGTGGGGAGATCCAGAAGTGTCTTGTTATCCAACTTAAGGAACACAATATGTCTTCGAAGGGCAATCAATAGATAAAATGTGTACTATCACACATATACAACTACGATGATAGAGTTAAACAGGATGCGAGTTTAAAGGGACGACACGGGTGGTCTGGTAAGGGATACAGATATTAGAGATAAGGAAGAGACATTTAACCCAGTAGTCCTAATAAAAAGATCTACGGTATATATACGTAATAAGAGACAGACTGAATAAAGTCAGACATATTGTCCGAGATCCAAGTAGGTAGAGTGATGTTGACTTAGTTTAAACGAGGAAAAATGTTGACTCATTATAAATTAACATATTTACATGGCACCCTGAAGGGTCCACCGTGTTGACCATTTCTTATGAGGACGGTTACGTTCTCTGTATACAAACTAGGGACCCAACCTTCTAAGAGACATCATCCTTTACCGTTAGGTAAGACCATAAGAACGGACCTTTTAAGGTACCTGTCCCCTTGGGACCGTCAGGTACCCCAACGTTTCTCATCTTGTACTTATTCTCCGACTTTTGTGTGTGTCGTATGTGTGTGGTGGCAAAGATTTAAGTAAGTAGACAACTACATGTAGATGTAAAGAAATTACAGAACCGATACCATTTATCAATACTGGTTGAATCTGTCGTATAATTTTTCGTCTTTGCAATGAAACGGTTGTTTCCAGGTAGATCAGTTCCGAAACCAAAAAGGTCATTAGTACATACCTACACTCTTAACCTGATATTTCTTTCGACTCGTGACTTCTTAACTACGAACCACAACCTCTTCTGAGAACTCTCAGGGACCTGACGTTCCTCTAGGTTTGTGAGGTAGGATTTCCTTTAGTCAGGAATTATAAGTAAAGTTCCTGACTACGATTTGACTTTGAGATTATGAAACCGGTGGACTACGTTTCTCGATTGAGTAACTTTTCTGGGACTACGACCCTTTCTATCTTCCGTCCTCCTCTTCCTCTACTGTCTCCTACTCTACCAGCCTACCATAGTGACTGAATTACCTATACTCAAACTCATTTAACGTCCCCAACCACTACCTGCCCTCCTGTCCCTCCGGACCGTACGACGTCAGGTACCCCAGTGTTTCTCAGTCTGTGCTGACTCGCTGACTTGACTTGACTACCATTTATCTCGACGTTATTTGTAAACCCACGGATACAGGAAAATTTAACACCAAAAGAGTCACGTATACGGGTCATCATCCTAACAAGCCAGGATACTCTCAAAGAAAGGAGTAAACAATTCCTTAGAGGTATATCAAGATGTATAACCGACATAGTCAAACGTAAGGATGGTTGTCACGTTATCTTAAAGGAAGGAGAAATAGGAGAGGTCATAAAAAATAAGTATCTAAAAACTACTACGGGAAAGAGTGACGATATTTCATTGTGGAGTAACATCAAAACTGAACGTAAAGAGATTTTTATTCTTTGAAACTCGTAGATGCTTACACAAATAACCGGTAGACAGACAGAAGAACCCTCTTTTACAAATCTAGAAGACGAGTAAAAAACTAACCCGATAATGAAAAAAGACTATGACTCAACGTACTCGACGAATATATAAAACCTCTCATTAGTAAACAGTCGATGAAAGAGAATAAGACTCCCAACAGAAAATTAGAACTAAAAACAGAGAAAATGATACGTTTTCGAAACTTCAAATTAATCCAGATTAGATAAAAAACAAAAGAAAAATAAAGGTAATGATATCTCTCACCTAGTTTCTTCTAGAAAGATACTAAATACAGTTTCTCACATGACGGATAATAAAGGAGATTCATAAAATATGAAAGACCGGGATCTAAATTTATAAATTAGGTAAAAATCAAATAAATAAAAAAAACAATAATCACAATCTTTCACAAAATCGAAGTAACGAAATATACATCGACAAGTCAAAAGGGTTGTGGTAAATAACTTCTCCGACAGAAAAGAGGTAATTTATAAAACGGAGGAAACAATGTCTATTTTACGGACATTCACAAACTCAAATAGAAACCTGAAAGAAAGAACAAAGTAACCACACAAAGACAAAAACACGGTCATGGTGTGACAGAACTACAGATATCGAACCATCATATAAGACTTCAGTCCTTCTTAATACAACGTCAAAACAAAAAGAAAGAGTCTAACGAAACCGATAAACCCCAATAAACATGTTTGACATTTAAAAAAACAAGAACAAGATCACTTTTTATGGTGACCGTCAAACTATCCCTAACATAACTCAGACGTATAACAAAACTCATCATATTCATAAAAGTAGTATAATAAAGAAGGTCAGGATCTTGTAACTCAGAAGAAACTAAGGAAAGTAGTCACGACATGTCAAAGTCGTATGTCCAGGAAACAGAGAAATACATCCAAATGATGATTCATGAAATGAGAAAAAAACGTCACTACCTACCCTAACAAAGGAATTAAAGAGAAAGACTAAAAAGTAACAATCACATGTCCTACGTCCCCTAAAACTCATAATAAAAATATAAGATTTTGATACGAAAAAACAACTAATCGAGATCATTCTTATTAAAAGACCACTGTAAAAACCTAAAGGATACATATCATAATACAGTAGGTCAGACCAAAGGAAAATATATCAACAAAAAGGAGAGACTAACAGTATTCATCCTGAAGGTTTTGATATAACTTATTCTTGAATATAACTTATTATCACCTGTGAGAACAGAACAAGTACCGGAATCTACTTTATGGAAGTCAAAAAGTCACAACTCTTATTACAAACGACACTCAAACAAGTATATACCTTAAATGATACAATTATATACAAGGAAGATACGGATGAAAGACCCCACAAAAATAGTATTTACCGACAACTTAAAACAACTTTTGAAAGAGACACAGATAACTCTACTGTCATACCAAAAATAGAAAGTTACACAATTATACCACGTAGTATAAATAACTAAACGTGAATAACTTCTTAGGAACGTAGGGACCCTATTTAAGGTGAACTAGTAACACATACTAGGAAAATTACACAACAACCTAAGTTTTAAGATCTTAAAACGAGTCTTAAAAACGTAGACACAAGTAATTACTACACAAATCAACGAGTCAGTACAGACTGAGAAACGATGGTGTATCTGACATCGGACGGTCCGAGGAGACCGGTACCCCTAAGAGGTCCCTTCTTATGTCTTCACCCAACGGTACGGGAGGAGGTTCCCTAGAAGGGTTGACTTCCTAGTTTGAATCTAGAGGGTGTAACGTCCACCTAAGAAATAACAGAATATTAATTATATAGAAGAAAACCTAATTAGAGAACTGGTATTATAACACAGGAAAGAATAGAACACATTACTAGGAAATAGAACTTTAGATAAAATAGACTATACTCATAACGATAAAGATGAAAAAAAAAATTTAAAGGTAAACGAATCCTACAGAAAAAGGTCGGGGAGTGAAAGTCGGAAATACACAAGGATCCCGTCTTTACTCACAGAACATTTATCACATATATCCCCATAATAAAGACAACCTGTGTCTTCATTAAGTTGACAAGACGTAGAAAACCGACCTCGTAAATAGACAAATGTAAATTACATTAATAACTGTACGTACTTGGATAATGATAAATGAAATAACAAAACCAAAAAACACCCAAGACAGAAAATAGGACATAAAGAACACATTTCTTCAAGGAAATCATAAACAACATTTCGACCAAACCACCACCACTTAAGACAATTGAAAACGAATAAACATTTCGAAAACTAAAGAGGTAGTTTAGACTTACTACATGAACGACTAATTAGAACTAATGTCCCAACAAAATAAAAAAGGGGGGGAAAGTAGTGAAATTCATATAGGACTGTGAAAGAAGATCGACCGTCTCAAAGACAACGTTATAGTCAACAATCGACATCCCACTAGGGGAATATATAAAAAACAACGAAAAGAGAAGGACAAAAATTATAAAAAGAAACACAAATTAAAAGTAATCAAATTATATATAGAACTTACATAGAGAAACTCAAATAGGACATACCCTGAGAGACCCGAGGGACCTGTACCTACTGATAAAGGAAAGGGTACAATTCCCGTCAAAAACAGATGTCAGAAGAACTGATAAAAGAGTATGGGAAAGAAAAGGAGAAGAAGTAGACCCTGGGTATATTAAATCTACAACTACACTCATTGTAACAGATTCTCCAGAAACTCTGACAGGATTAAAGAAAAGTAAGTAAAATGAGAAGAGACGAAGTCAATAAGGTTAATAGGACAGAAGGTCAAGTACGTAAGTAAGAAGGCGGAGTCAATAATACGATAACAAATGAAGATCACATAAAAATATAAGTCGACAATATAACAAGGGTACGTTATAACGAGAAATGTCGTAGTCTGGAACGAAGATAGTGGTCAGTGTAGGTGTTAACCCACAACAAAAACGAAAGCCAGGTAGGGCAGTAAGAAAGACCTAAATAAAGAGGTAAGTAGAGGTTATCGTATAACCCGTGGATGGCTGGAGCCCTCAAGGAGAAAGTCATAGGATAGTAAAACTAAAAAGTATGATAAGTATCCCAAGAGTTCCCTTCTTAGGACTTCACCAAACGGTAAGGGAAGAGGTCACCTGGTGAAAGATAGTCTGTAGAGGTAGTACTGGACGGGTGGAATCCACCGGGGTGTACCGTACCGAATCAAAGTAACTCAATCTGTTCCGACACCAGGTAGACTAGTCTAACCGATCAAAAGACACTAATACCAAAGTCACACAGACGGGAGACTACGGGAGAACGTTGTGGATGCCAGAATGAACCCAAAGAGAATGGAACCTACACTCCATAGAGAAGTACCAACGAGGTCGTTTCGTGTCGACGACTAGGAATGGAACCTGTTCCCCATAGAGGAGTGTCGGCGGGGAGGACTGGAACTTGCACGTCATCGGGGAGAGCCGGGACGACGTGGTCGTGTCGGTGACGAGGAATATATCTCGACAGAAAATACTTTAAAAAGTTTCGTGGTGAAGAACTACTAAGACGTCGTCAGGGTCGGTCCTACTAACGTCTATGTCTTGAATTTACGTTGTCTCTCAAAGTAGGTCACGACTCCGTATACGACCGAAGGCACAGAATCTGAGGTTGTCAGACGTGAAGAAAGACGAGTGAAAGAAGGACAATGTGTCCCTCGTGCGGCGAGTCCTCACCAGTTTAACCTTCACCAGTTTATCCTCTACCGTTCTCACTTGTAGTTGTAAGATCTTTAGTCGTTTAATTTTACCTGACCTTAGCCACTTAAATTGAGTCTACTGGTAATATAGATGATGATGCCCGTCTTTAGGGAATCTTCTTTACCACATCGGTAATACCAGTTGTTTTCTGAGTTTTTTTGTCATGAACCTACGTTAGAGTTTTTAATGTCTTACTGAAGACAAGCAAAGGTTCCGTTTATTAAGTTATAGTACCTCTAGGTTGGGATACGGGTTGGTCTTTGCAACTTCTTCGATTTCGACTTTTTAAGATACTTCTGGATGTTGTTAGAAATCTTGATTGTGGTTTTTTTCTACAGGAAAAGTAATATCCCCTGACCTTATGTTTTCATCCTTTAGTTCTTTGTGGACCTCATTGTCCGTTTAAACCGGAACCTCATACCTTACTTCGTCCCGTTTCCGATTATTCTCAAAACGGTTCTTTTACATGACCAGTATCGTTTGTGGGAGAAGGTTGTCGTATTCTCTTCTGAGATGTGTACCTGTAGTGGTCTACCAGTTGTTGTTTTAGTCTAACTAATATAAGAAACGTCGGTTTCTACCTTCTTAGAGATGTGTCAGTCGTTTTTGTTCTGGCCCTCGACTGACACCGAGTAATACTTGTGGAATAACGGTTTAAGTCTGAATATAACTTCTTTCATCCCTTTTGGTGATCTTGTAAGTCCACACTAGATTTAGTTTAGGGAATACTAATATGTCACCTTCACTCTTTAATTAAATTGCCTGATCTAGACTATCTCTCGTACTACCTGATACCTACCTCCAAGTACTGTAACATGTCCTCTGTCCCTAGTTCTGGTAGGGGTACCTTTTCTTTACGTTTTTCGTTTTACCGACAGACTCCTTCGGAATGTTTATCGACACTTTTCTTTTTTTCACTTTGCGTTTCCTCTTTTCCTTTCTATATTCGTCTCAAGGTTTTTATCGTTCTTCTCTATACTTTCTGAAGGAGTCGCTAGTTACGTTTCTTTATCTCCTTTTGTTGTCTTACCCTTCCTAATCTCTAGAGAAGTTCTTTTAATCTCTGTGGTTCCCTTGTAAAGTACTTTTCTACCCGAACTATTTCCTGTCTTTACCATACCTGGATTGTCTTCATCTTCTATAATTCTTCTCCACCGTTCTTATGTGTTTCCTGACATGTTTTTTCTAGAAGTCCTGGGTCTATTAGTATTACCACACTGGTGAGTGTATCTGGGTCTGTAGGACCTTACATTTCAGTTCACCCGGAATCTTCCTTAGTGATACTTGTTTCGATCACCTCTACTACCTTAAGGTCAACTCGATAATGTTTATGACTTATCACTACGACACTTTCATGACGTGAGTTATACGGTTGTTTAAACCATTTGATTCGTCACCGGTGTCCTGTCCCTTTCCAGTCAAAAGAAAGGTTAGGGTTTCTTTCCGTTACGGTTTCTTACGAGTTTGATTGTGTGTTAACGTGAGTAGAGTGTGTGATCATTTCATCACGAGTTGTTAGAAGTTCGATCGAAGTTGTTATGTACTTGACACTTGAAAGTCTACAAGTTCGACCAAAATCTTTTCCATCTCCTTGGTCTCTAGTTTAACGTTTGTAGACGACCTAGGAGTTTTTTCTTTTTCTCAAGGTCTTTTTGTAGATAAAGACGAAATAACTGATACGGTTTCGGAAACTGACACACCTAGTGTTATTTGACACCTTTTAAGACTTTCTCTACCCTTATGGTCTGGTGGACCGGACTGAGAACTCTTTGGACATACGTCCAGTCCTTCGTTATCAATCTTGACCTGTACTTTGTTATCTGACCGGTTTATCCTTTTCCTCATGCAGTTCCGACGTATAAAAGTGGGACGAATAAATTGAATATACGTCTCATTTAGTAATCTTTACGACCCGACCTTCTTCGTGTTCGACCTTAGTTCTAACGACCCTCTTTATAGTTACTGGAGTCTATACATGTGCTGTAGTGGGAATACCGTCTTTCACTTCTCCTTGATTCTTCGGAGAACTACTTTCACTTCCTTCTCTCACTTTTTCAAATCCGAATTTTGAGTTGTAAGTCTTTTGATTCTAGTACCGTAGACCAGGGTAGTAAAGTACCCTTTATCTTCCCCTTTGACACCTTTGTCACCGACTGACATAAAAACCCTCGAGGTTTTAGTGACGTCTACCACTAACGTCAGTACTTTAATTTTCTGCGAATGAAGAACCTTCATTTCAATACTGGTTGGATCTATCGTAAGAATTTTAGTCTCCGTAATGAAACAATTGTTTCGAGGTAGATCAGTTCCGATACCAAAAAGGTCACCAGTACATATCTACACTCTCAACCTGATACTTCTTTAGACTCACGGTTACTCAACTTCTTAACTATGAAAAGAAAAAAATGAAATAAATGAAATGTTGCAACATAACTAAAACGGTATGTAGTTGTACTTAGGTGGTGCCCACATGTACACAAGGGTAAGGACTTAGGGTAAGGATGGAGGGAGGGGTATGGTAGAGAGACCCAGTAGGGTTACGTGGTCGGGGTTCGTAGGACATAGGATGTAGTTTGGATCTGACCACTAAGTAAAGAATATACTATAATACGTACAAAGTAACGGTAAAAAGGTTTAGTAGGGGGGAACAGGGAGAGGGTGTCTCAGGTTTTCTGACAAGATATGTAGACACAGAGAAAACGACAGAGCGTATGCACCAATAGCAATGGTAGAAAGATTTAAGGTGTATATACACAATCATATGACATAATCACAAAAAAAAAAAAAAAAGACCGAATGAAGTGACACATATTAACCGAGGTCAAAACAGGTGGAGTAATCTTGACTAAGTTTATACACGAAAAATTACCGACTCATTATGAGGTAACACATATACATGGTGCCGAAAGAATAGGTAAGTAGAAGACTACCTGTAGATCCAACGAAGGTACAGGACCGATAATATTTTTTACGATACTACTTGTAAACCCATGTGTACAGAGAAAGTCACATCCAAAGGAGTCACACATACGGGTCGTCACCCTAACGAGTCAGTATTGCGTCAAAATAAAGGTCACAAAATTCCTTAGAGGTGTGACAAGAGGTATCACCGACATGATCAAACGTAAGGGTGGTTGTCACATTCTCCTAAGGGAAAAGAGGTGTGGGAGAGGTCGTAAATAACGAATATCTGAAAACCTAGTGTCGGTAAGACTGACCACACTTTACCATGAAGTAACACCAGAACTAAACGTAAAGAGACTATTACTCACTACAACCCGTAGAAAAGTACACAAACAATCGGTAGATATACAGAAGAAACCTCTTTACAGATAAATCAAGAAACCGGGTAAAAAGCTAACCCAGTAAATAAAAGACCTTAACTCGACGTCCACAACGAACATATAAAAACTCCAATCAACAAACAGTCAACGAAGTAAATGATAATAAAAGAGGGTAAGGTTTCCGACAGAAAAGTGGAACGAATATAAAAAGAAACAGCACGTCTTCGAAAATTAAAATTAATTTAGGGTAAACAAATACAAACGTAACGTTACTTTTCTTATTTTATGAATCCTTATATAGATGGATTTCTTTGATTTCTGGATATATATCTTTTGATATTTTGTGANAAAAAAAAAGACCGAATGAAGTGACACATATTAACCGAGGTCAAAACAGGTGGAGTAATCTTGACTAAGTTTATACACACAAAATTACCGACTCATTATGAGGTAACACATATACATGGTGCCGAAAGAATAGGTAAGTAGAGGACTACCTGTAGATCCAACGAAGGTACAGGACCGATAATATTTTTTACGATACTACTTGTAAACCCATGTGTACAGAGAAAGTTACATCCAAAGGAGTCACACATACGGGTCGTCACCCTAACGAGTCAGTATTGCGTCAAAATAAAGGTCACAAAATTCCTTAGAGGTGTGACAAGAGGTATCACCGACATGATCAAACGTAAGGGTGGTTGTCACATTCTCCTAAGGGAAAAGAGGTGTGGGAGAGGTCGTAAATAACGAATATCTGAAAACCTAGTGTCGGTAAGACTGACCACACTTTACCATGAAGTAACACCAGAACTAAACGTAAAGAGACTATTACTCACTACAACCCGTAGAAAAGTACACAAACAATCGGTAGATATACAGAAGAAACCTCTTTACAGATAAATCAAGAAACCGGGTAAAAAGCTAACCCAGTAAATAAAAGACCTTAACTCGACGTCCACAACGAACATATAAAAACTCCAATCAATAAACAGTCAACGAAGTAAATGATAATAAAAGAGGGTAAGGTTTCCGACAGAAAAGTGGAACGAATATAAAAAGAAACAACACGTCTTCGAAAATTAAAATTAATTTAGGGTAAACAAATACAAACGTAACGTTACTTTTCTTATTTTATGAATCCTTATATAGATGGATTTCTTTGATTTCTGGATATATATCTTTTGATATTTTGTGACTACTTTCTTATATCAAAGACTAGAATGTAAATCTAGAAATTAGGTAAAACNCACTTTTACTCATATGATGGGTTTCGTTAGATGTCTAAGTTACGTTAGGGATAGTTCGATGGTTACCATAAAAAGTGTCTCGATCTTGTTTATTGAAGTGTTAAACATACCTTTATGTTTTTAGGAGCTTATCGGTTTCGTTAGAACTCTTTCTTCTTACCTTGACCTCCTTAGTAGGACGGACTGAAGTCCGAGATGATGTTTCGGTGTCAGTAGTTCTGTAATACCATGACCGTGTTTCTGTCTTTATATCTAGTCACCTTGTTTTATCTATCGGGTCTCTATTTAAGTGTGTGGATACCTGTGGAATAGAAGTTGTTTCCTCCGTTCTTATATGTTACCTAATTTCTGTTAGAGAAATTGTTCACCACGACCCTTTTGACCAGTTGGTAAACATTTTCTTACTTTGATCTTGTGAAAAATTGTGGTATGTGTTTTTTATTTGAGTTTTACCTAATTTCTAGATTTGCATTCTGGTCTTTGATATTTTAAGGATCTCCTCTTACATCCGTTTTGTGAGAGGTTGTATTTAGTGTCGTCCTAGGAGATGCTGGGTGGAGGGTCTTATGACCTTTCTTTTCTTAACTACGAAAAGTTGACACCACAACCTCTTCTGAGAACTCTCAGGGAACCTGACGTTTCTCTAGGTTTGTCAGGTAAGGCTTCCTCAGTCAGGACCTTACATTTCGACTTTGAGATTATGAAACCGGTGAAGTACGCTTCTCCACTGAGTAACCTTTTTCGGGACTACGACCCTCCCTAACCCCCGTCCTCCTCTTCCCTTGCTGTCTCCTACACTACCGACCTACCGTAGTGACTGAGTTACCTGTACTCAAACTCATTTGAGGTTCTCAACCACTACCCGTCCCTACGGACCACACGACACTAAGTACCCCAGTGTTTCTCAGTCTGTGCTGACTCGCTGACTTGACTTGACTTGACTAACATAAAAAGTACCGTTTAACAAATAAGAAATAAAGAATATCTGAAACCAACATTTAAAGGACATAGAAGAATTAAAAACCGAAGTAAGATAAAGACACGGAGGTCAAAAAAAGGTTCTAAAACCTAGTAGAAACGATAGTTATGAGATTTAAGAAAAAGACCATCTGATGGATATAAGAGAAGTAAACAAACCAGAACACCTAAAAATGGTACAAGGAAGTAGATTACGTACAAAGACAGAAAATTAAAGTAAATTAAATAACACGAACACCAGAGAAGAGACTTCGGATGTTAAACATCAAGAACAATAAACATCTCAGAAACGGGTCAACCACCCAACCAGGCCACGGAGGAAGTCCAAAGGACCAACTCCCTCGGTCACAGACACAAGACCATCCATCTCGACCTAGAACAGAGAGACTTCCCGGGAAAGACCATTACCTGTCACAACACAAGGACAAAACAACAACTAAACCGTACTCCGTAGACGTAATCTCAAACGAGTAAAAACCAACCCCGTACCAGAATCACAACTCGACTTCCGGAAACCCTCTCAAGAAAGATTAATTACAGAATACTCTAAGATTCAAGAGACCTCCAGTTTGTGGGTCCTGATTTCATAGACTGGAGTCTCCAAGTCTGAGTCTGAGAATGATATCGTGACCTAGAGGTGTTCGGTGTTTTGTGCCTTTTCTCTCTCCTTCTTTCTCTATCTCCTTTTCCTTTTTATTCCTCTCTCTTTTTTTCTTCTTCTTCTTCTTCTTCTTTTTCTTTTCGGTTTCCCTTTTCCTTCTTTTGTATCTTTATTCTTTACTTTGTTTGTATGTCTGTTTTTTCTTACTTGTCTGTTTTGGACTTTTATTTACCATTTTTATTGCGAGTTATCTGTTCTTGGGGTTTCCGTGAGTATGAATAAGATCCCTCTAATCGAAAGAAAAAAATTTTCAGACAACATAACAAGATCATATGTCTTCCATAAGTCATCCTCAACAAGGTGGGTGTCTATTTAAAAACTACATAAATACTCTTTATTCCACTAATGGGGGTAAATGAGACGTGGTAGAAACCGAAATGAACCAAAGTCTACGTCGAGTACCCTAGGATACGTACGTTTGAGAACTAACATCGTACACCTTAGAACGATAGACTGATTTCTAATTTGGGTCCGTGGGACGTAACCCTCACGGCTGAGAATCGGTAGCCTGGTTCCCTTACGGGATCTTGTATATGTAAAATTATCTAATAGTTTAGTCAAGTCAAGTCAAGTCAGAGAGTCCGTACAGGTTGAGAAACAACTTGGGTACCTGACGTCGTTCGGTCCGAAGGGACAGGTAGTGGTTGTGGACCTTGAATGAGTTTGAGGTCAGGCAGCTCAACCACTACTGAAAGTTAGTGGAGTAGGAGACAGTAGGGGAAGAGGAGGGTGAAAGTTTCAAAGGGTATTAGTCCCACAACAAAAAAAAAAAAAAAAATTCGTCAGACACTTACAAATAAATAAATAAAAATAAATAAATAAAAAATTAAATAAATAATAAAAAATAAAAAAAATTTAAAATTTTAGAAATTAAGAATGTACGTAAGGGTTTATACTTGGGGGGAGGGTGGAGGGAGGGGTGTTGTAGAGAGACCCAGTAGGGGTACGTGGTCGGGGTTCGT
>SJYO01052320.1:2292936-2478097 GCA_006410555.1 Capra ibex | reverse complement strand
ATGATAAGTTGTATCAAGACCTTCAAAACCGGTGTCGTTAGTCTCGTCTTTTTCTTTATTTTCCTTAGGTTTAACCTTTTCTTCTTCATTTTGAGAGTGACAAACGTCTACTGTACTAGGAGATGTACCTTTTGGGATTTCTGAGGTGGTCTTTTAATGATCTCGATTAGTTACTTATATCATTTCAACGTCCTATATTTTAGTTGTGTGTCTTTAGGGAACGTAAGGATATGTGCTTATTACTCTTTCATCTTTTTCTTTAATTCCTTTGTTAAGGTAAGTGGTAACGTTGCTTTTCTTATTTTATGAATCCTTATATAGATGGATTTCTTTGATTTCTGGATATATATCTTTTGATATTTTGTGACTACTTTCTTTAGTTTCTCCTGTGATTATCTACCTCTTTATATGGTACAAGTACCTAGCCTTCTTAGTTATATCACTTTTACTCATATGATGGGTTTCGTTAAATGTTTAAGTTACGTTAGGGACAGTTCGATGGTCGGTGTAAAAAGTGTCTTGATCTTGTTTATTAAAGTTCTAAACATACCTTTATGTTTTTTGGAGCTTATCGGTTTCGTTAGAACTCTTTCTTCTTACCTTGACCTCCTTAGTTGAACGGACTGAAGTCCGAGACGATGTTTCGGTGTCCCACAAAAACTTACTCAGTCAAGAAGTGTAGTCCACCAGTTTGATAACGGCAAATTCGAAGTCAGGAAGGTGACTGATAAGTCCTGACTAAAGGAGATCCTACCTGACCAACCTGGAGGAACGTCAGGTTCCCTGAGAGTTCTCAAAAAAGGCTGTGGTGTCAAGTTTTCGTAGTTAAGAGAGAGAGAGAGAGAGAAAAAATAAAAAAACGTAAATCGAAAGAAATATCAGGTTGAAAGGGTAGGTATGTACTGATGACCTTTTTGGTCTCGAAACCGATCTATCTGGAAACAATCGTTTCATTACAGAGACGAAAAATTATATGACTGAACCAACCAATATTGTAAATAAGATTCCTCGTTCACAGAAAATAAAGTACCGACGTCCGTTGTAGACATCACTAAAACCTCGGGTTCTTTTATTCAGACAGTGACGAAGGTAAAAAGGGGGTAGATAATAAACGGTACTTCACTACTCTGGTCTACGGTACTAGAATCAAAAGACTTACAACTCAAATTTTGGTTGAAAAAGTGAGAGGAAAAAGTGAAAGTAGTTCTTCAAGAAATCTAGAAGTGAAAGACGGTATTTCCACCACATTAGACGTATAGACTCCAATAATTATAAAGAGGGTCGTTAGAACTAAGGTCGAACACGAAGTCGATAGGGTCGTAAACATACTACACGAGACGTAAATTCTATTTATCCGTCCCACTGATATATGTCGGAACTGTATGAGGGAATTGATAAACTTGAGTTAGACAACAAGGTCCAGGTCAAGATTGACAACGAAGAACTGTACTTATGTCCAAAGAGTACTCCGTCCAGTTCACCAGACCATAAGGGTAGAGAACTTCTTAAAAGGTGTGTGTCTAACAACACTAGGTGTCTCAATTTCCGAAACTACATCAGTCATGTCATCTTCATGTACAAAAAGACCTTGAGAAAACGAAAAAACTAATAGTTTGCCTACAACCGTTAAACTAGAGACCAAGGAGACGGAAAAGATTTAGGTCGAACTTGTACATCTTCAAGTACCAAGTGTATGACAACTTCGGACCGAACCTCTTAAAACTCGTAATGAAATGATCGCACTCTACTCACGGTAACACGTCATCAAACTCGTAAGAAACCGTAACGGAAGGAAATCCTAAACTTACTTTTGACTGGAAAAGGTCAGGATACTGGTGACGACTCAGAAGGTTTAAACAACCGTATAATTTACGTCGTGAAAGTATCGTATAGAAACTTCTAAACTCTATGGAGTTGACCTTAAGGTAGTGGATGTAATCGAAACAAGTATCACTGTGAAGGATTCCGGGTGAACTAAAGTGTAAGGTCCTACAGACCGATATAAAATCACTAGTGTGGTATCACCAATGGACCCAGTAATAGTAGAAAAAACGTATCAAGAAGATACATAAGAACGGTAGAGAAGAATCATAGAAGAAGACAATCCAGGTACGTTAAAGACAGGAAATAACTCGGGTAGAAATGTACTTTACGAGGGAACCATAGGGATTAAAAGAACTTCTCTAGAGATCCGAAAGGGTAAGATAACAAAAGGAGATAAAGAAACGTAACTAGTGGCTCCTTCCAAAAGAATATAGAGCAGTGATAAGAAACCTTGAGACTTAAGTTTACCCATATAAAAAGGTAAAAAGGAAACGGAAAGGACAGAAAAGAAAAGTGTCGATAAACATTCCGGAGGAACCTGTTAGTAACACAGAAAAGGGTAAAGAAAAAGAATCTCTAAAAGAACTAGTGACGGAGAACATGTTACAGTACTTGAAGACAGGTATCAAGAAGTCCACGAGACAGATAGTCTCAATTAGAGAAATTAGATAAACAGTAAAGGTGACATGTTCACATTCCCTAAATTACATCCAGTATGGACTTACCAGAACACCAAAAGGGAGGGAAGAAGTTAAATTCAGACTTAAACCGTTATTTATCAATTTCTAGACTCGGTCAGTCGAGGACCAGAACGAAAACGACTGACATATCTCGTAGAGGTAGAAACCTACGTTTCTTATATTAGTTGCTAAAACCATAACTGGTAGACCAACAGTTTCCGATTGACTCAAAACGGTTCTCTTACGCGACCATTATCGTTTATGGGAGGACGTTGTTGTGTTCACTTTAGTCAATTAAAGGTGGGTATAAATTCATAGTTATTTTGTCTTCTTAGAAATCGAGATTTAAAAATGTTTCGATTGTTGGATTCTAAAAAATTAGTTTTTGTACCTTTTATTAGATCTATAGAAAATTTCATATCTTATTAATTTATATCTTCATTATAATCAAAAATTTTAATAAAGGATGATTCCCGAAACATTTTGGAAATCAATTTACACCGAGGTTCTAGTTTGATAAGAACTAAGGTGGTCGGAACTTGAAAAGGTCCACGAAGTGTCCATCACTATTACTACGAGAAATACAAAAGGTGTAATAAATACTGGGTAAAATTTTACAGAAGACTAAAAGTACATAATTGTAAGTAAAATTTTTAAGTCAAAGATGTTATATTAAATAAAATTGGTATTGTCATGTTGTGTGATAGTTCACAACTCATAGAGAAATGATATTAGTCATTTACCGAAGAACATTAGGTAATGAGACTTATTTAATAAAGGGAAAAGGAAGTATCTTTATTTACGGTAAAAAAGGACTAAGTATCGATATATTTATAAGATACGAGTCCAGATTACTGAAATACAAACCCGATACCTTCAAAACGAAATAATAAGAGGTGAACAGTATTTTTGTTAAACGTACAACTTATGTGTGACTCTTTTATTGTTAAAAATAATATTTGTAATTCTGTTACCGTATGGGAAATGTTTGTATATAACACTATGAAAATGACACGATCAAAGTCGTTAAATAGATCTAAAGACAAACCGAAAGGTTAGTTTCTTGTGTGTTGAGTAAAACAAGTTTGAGATTTACGAGAATTGAGACTCAGAGTGAAATGAGTAAATATTCAGACGAAAACGGAACTTCCACAAAAGGTCCGGTCCACTTACCATTTGAGACTGAAAATACTAGAGTGTCATAAGTTTTGGATGGTTTCATTACATCGTATTATCCTCTTGTGATATAGTCCGTCCAAAGAAGTCTACCTTTATAGTAGTCACACCATCCTTGATATTTATTTATGGTGTATTACAGGAGGTTCTCTGTCACTTGACTATTAAAACAATTTTTAACAGGGTCTTGAAATCAAAGAACTATTTGGACTCTCCTAGTTTATATCTAAAAGAGTCCTGTCTAAAAGAGTACTTAAAATCCGGAGTATTTAAGGGATATCAATTGTATGATCCCCTTTAACTATGGAGAGGAGATGAGAAAGTGTGTACACGTGTATGTATGTGTGTATGTGAGTTTAACGTTTTATGTACATTTGTTGGTCTTTATTTGTTTGTTTTGTGTGGGTTTCATCTTATTCTGGACTTTTTCTCGAGTCTGGTTCATTAACAATTGTGTATTAATTTGTCGAGTCTTTATTATCCTCTTCTTCATATATATCCGTTTAAAATTTTCTTGGTTTTACTTCAAAGTATTTATTTTATTGACTTTTGAGTTTAAGTTACATACTCAAATTGGTGTTTGACTGTAAAATTCTGTGACCGGTCCCCGCCGCCGGTTCTCCTCGATGGGGTGTAGGCTCCGGTCCCCGTTCCCGACTCTCCTCTATAGGGTACAGGCTCCGGTCTTTACCGCCGACCCTCCTTGATGGTGTACAGGCTCCAGTCCCCGTTACCGGCTCTCCTCGATTGGGTGAAGGCTCCGGTCCCCGCCGTCGGCTCCTCTGTGGGGCGTAGGCTCCGGTCCCACCGCTGGCCCTCCACGTTGGGGTGCGGGTTCCGGACCACTGACACACCCGTGTCCTCCCGGATCTCCTCGGTAGGGTGCAACTTCCAGTCCTTCCCGCCGTCCTCCTTTATGAGGAGTAGGTTCCATTCCTCGTCTCCGACACGAAACGACCTCGTCGACACTTCTCTATGGGGTACGGGTTCCGTTCTCTTTGGGTTTAATTCTACTATCCACAATGTTCTCCCGTAGTCTCCCGTCTGTGTGACTTTGGTATGAGTGTCTTTTGATCGGTAAGATTAGTGTGATCCTGGTATCGGAACAGATTGAGTTACTTTGATTCGGTATGGGTACCCCGTTGGGTTCTACCCGCCCAGTACCACCTCTCTCGACTGTCTTACACCAGGTGACCTCTTCCCTTACCGTTTGGTGAGGTCATAAGAACGGAACTCTTGGGGTACTTGTCATACTTTTCCGTTTTACCATCCTATGACTTTATCCATGAGGGGTCCAGTCATCCACGGGTTATACGATGACCTCCAGTTACCTCTTTATTGAAGTCTTTCTTACTTCCCTACCTCGGTTTCGTTTTTGTTATGGGTCGATACCTACACTGACCACTATCTTCGTTCCAGGATACAACATTTCTCGTTATAACGTATCCTTAGACCTTACAGTCTAGGTAATTACTTCGGTTTAACCGTCACCAGTTTGTCCTCTACCGTTCTCACTTCCGGCTGTAAGATCCTTAGTCGTTTGATTTTACCTGACCTTACCCACTTAAATTGAGTCTACTGGTAATATAGTTGATGACGCCCGTCCTTAGGGTGTCTTCTTTACCTCATCGGTAGTACCAGTTGTTTTCTCAAACTTTACGTCATGAACGTACGTTAGAGTTTTTACTGTCTTACTAGAGACAAACAAAGGTTCCGTTTGGTAAGTTACAGTGTCATTAGATTCAGATACGGGGTTAGTCATTACGACTTCTTCGACTTCAACTTGCCAAGATTACTTCTGGATGTACTGGAAAATCTTGATTGTGGGTTTTTCTTCAGGAAAAGTAATATCCCCTGACCTTACGTTTTCATCCTTCAGTTCTTTGTGGACCTCATTGTCCGTTTAAACCGGAACCTTACGCCTTACTTCGTCCGGTTTCTGATTATCTCAAAACGGTTTTTTTACGTAACCAGTATCGTTTGTGGGAGAAGGTTGTTGTGTTCTTTTCTGAGATGTGTACCTGTAGTGGTCTACCAGTTGTGACTTTAGTCTAACTAATATAAGAAACATCGGTTTCTACCTCTTCGAGATATGTCAGTTGTTTTTGTTCTGGTCCTCGACTGACACCGAGTCTAGTACTTGAGGAATAATGGTTTAAGTCTGAAATTAACTTCTTTCGTCCCTTTTGACGATCTGGTAAGTCCATACTGGATTTAGTTTAGGAAATACTAATATGTCACCTTCACTGTTTATCTAAATTCCCGGATCTAGACTATCTATCTACGGACTACTTGATACCTTACTCCAAGCACTGCAACATGTCCTCTTCCCTAGTTCTAGTAGGGGTACCTTTTCTTTACGTTTTTTCGTTTTACCGACAGACCCCTCCGGAATGTTTATCGACACTTTTCTTCTCTTCGATTTTCGAAACCTCTTTTCCTTTCTATATTCGTAGACTTACGTCTCAAGGTTTTTTATCGTTCTTCTCTATTCTTTCGTAAGAAGTCGCTAGTTACGTTTCTTTATCTCCTTTTGTTGTATTATCCTTTTTGATCTCTAAAGAAGTTCTTTTAATCTCTATGGTTCCCTTATAAAGTACGTTTCTACCCGAACTATTTCGTGTCTTTACCATACCTGGATTGTTTTCGTCTTCTATAATTCTTCTCCACCGTTCTTATACGTCTTCTTGACAGGTTTTTACAGAAGTACTGGGCCTATTAGTGTTTCCACACTAGTGAGTAGATCTCGGTCTGTAGGACCTTACACTTCAGTTCACCCGGAATCTTTCGTAGTGATACTTGTTTCGATCACCTCTATTACATTAAGGTCCTCTCGATAAAGTTTAGGACTTTCTACTACGACACTTTCACGACGTGAGTTATAATGTTGTTTAAACCTTTTGAGTCGTCACCGGTTTCCTGACCTTTTACAGTAAAAAGTAAGGTTAGGGTTTCTTTCCGTTACGGTTTCTTACGAGTTTGATGTCGTGTTAACGTGAGTAGAGTGTACGATCATTTTATTACGAGTTTTAGGAGGTTCGGTCCGAAGTCGTTATGTACTTGGTACTTGAAGGACTACAAGTTCAACTAAAACCTTTTCCGTCTGCTTGGTCTCTAGTTTAACGGTTGAAGACGACCTAATACCTTTTTTTTGTTTTGTCAAGGTCTTTTTGTAGATAAAGACGAAATAACTGATATGGTTTCGGAAACTGACACACCTAGTGTTATTTGACCTTTTAAGACTTTCTCTACCCTTATGGTCTGGTGGACTGGACGGAGAACTCTTTAGACATACGTCCGGTCCTTCGTTGTCTGTACCTTGTTGTCTGACCAAGGTTTATCCTTTTCCTCATGCAGTTCCGACATATAACAGTGGGACGAATAAATTGAAGGTACTTCTCATGTAGAACTCTTTGCGACCCGACCTTCTTTGTGTTCGACCTTAGTTCTAACGACCCTCTTTATAGTTACTGGAGTCTATACGTCTACTGTGGTGGGAATACCGTCTTTCACTTCTCCTTGATCTTCGGAGAACTAATTTCATTTTCTCCTCTCACTTTTGCAACCGAATTTCGAGTTGTAAGTCTTTTACTTCTAGTACCGTAGGTCAGGGTAGTGAAGTACCCTTTATCTACCCCTTTGTCACCTTTGTCAGTCTGAAATAAAACCCCCCGAGGTTATATTGACGTCTACCACTACGTCGGTACTTTAATTTTCTACGAATGAGGAACCTTCTTTTCAAAACTCGTTGGATCTATCATAAAAGTTTTGGTCTCTGTAATAAAACGGCTGATTCAAGGCAGATCAATTCCGATACCAAAAAGGTCATCAGTACATACCTACACTCTCAACCCGACACTTCTTCCGACTCGCGGCTTCTAAATTACGAAAACTTGACACCACAACCTCTTCTGAGAACTTTCAGGGAACCTGACGTTCCTCTAGGTTGGTCAGATAAGACTTCCTCTAGTAGGGACCCTACAGAAACCTTCCTTACTACGATTTCGACTTTGAGGTCATAAAACCGGTGGAGAAAGCTTCTCAACTGAGTGACCTTTTCTGAGACTACGACCCTCCCTAACTCCCGTCCTCTTCTTCCCCTACTGTCTCCTACTCTACCGACTTACTTACCGTAGTGACTGAACTACTTACGCTCAGACTCACTTAAACCCCTCAACCACTACCGGTCCTCCACACCGCACGACACTAAGTACCCCAGTGTTTCTCAGTCAGTGCTGACTCCCTGACTTGACTTGACTTCGGTTTCCTAATTAAATACGTTTGTTAGGTCTTACGTAGTCTCTCTGATTTTACTTTTTACGTTTCTAGAAGTCTCCGGTCCTTTTATTGTACTCTTCCTTCTCGACACCTTTTCGTATTTTTCAATAATTAAGTGTCTATAATGACCTTCTATGTGTTCGGTTGTTAAAGGGTCTTAACTACTTTATCTCTTTACATATTGTGTCGTGGGTCGGTTGGGTTTAGTATAATTATTTTTCTTTAGATCTGGTTGTGTATGTTTCCCTTACTAAGTTTTGTGACTTCTGTTTATCTATCAGAGTTGTTATCGTCTTTAGTTACCGTCTAATTGAACTTTACACGTTTCTATTATAAACTATAGGTTAAAATTCTCATTATAACCTTCGGTTCTGTATATAATTAGTGGAACATTCTTTCACGTTTACACGTCAAACAGATCTTACAATATGGATTACTATAGTAAATTACTAGTTCACACTAGTATTGTACCGAGTTATACTTTCGTCTCAATTGGGAATTGTTTGAAAATGATTCCTTTTAATTTTTACGACATATTCTTCGACGTCTTTTACTACGGTTTAACTTCAACCCACTAATCGTCTTGTGTTCTTTAATTATATTTATATAGATTTAAATTATCAAAATATAAAATTTTCGTACTCAAATGTTTCATTTCATCTATATTTTATGAACTGGTATTATCATAAATTACCCTTACTTAAAGTTTACAAGATCTAAAAGTTTAAAGTTTACAAAACCTTCTAAAAATCTCAATTCGACCACAACTGACCCTTTTTTCAATCTTTCTTTTCCTTTTTTTTCGTGTTTGATTGTGACTCTCGAGACAAAATAAGTCACCAGTTTTGACTTTTATTCAGACCTCGGGTTGTAGAGTCCATTGACGATATCTCTCCGTCCCCGTGTGACAACGTCCCCTCGGTTTTATACATCTTGAAAAACATCGATTCTGATCCATCAGTCATGGAGATTTCAAATCACAATTAATTTCATTCGGTTTATAGAGTTCAATTCCTTAAATCACGAAAAGATACATACCCTTCTATGTTTCAGACCTGAGTAACTTCAGTAAAGAAACTATACGGGGAGTCGAGAGACCCCAGTCGTAGGACCCAAAATGTAGGACTTAAATGAGTCCCAAATGGTAGTCTCCTCCGACGTCTCTGATTGACTATCTAACCTCCCGTAGAACGTAGGTAGGACACAAGAGAGGTAGAACCCCACCGACAGTGAACTACCGATGGTATAGTAAACAAATGACTATACCTTCCACCGTAAAAATCGAGTGTTTTTACAATTTATTATAATTTCACACAAGTCTTACCCATAAGTACAATAATAGTATATACGTTCGTACTACTCATGTCCTTTTATTGTGTTTTACCCCCTTTAATTAACCACAGTGAGGTCATTTAGACCCGAAGGATCCATCGTGATCAACAGTTCTCGGATGGACGGTTTTGTCCTCTGTATCTAAACTAGGGACCCAACCCTTAAACGGACTTCCTCCCGTACCGTTGTGTCGGGTCATAAGAACGGATGTCTTGGGATATTTGTCTCCCCGGACCACCCGATATAACAGGTACCCCAGTGTTTCTCAGTCTGTACTGACTTCTCTGAATCGTACGTGTGTACGTGTTATTTAGATTTACTTCATAAGATTACTTCTATTTATAAAAAGTAACCTGTTTTTGTTTATAATCGTGATGGTATCAAATTTCATCTCTGTTGTTTTATGATTCTTAAGTTTCGGTAACCGATAGTTTTTTATGTTGTTTACAAATGTTTAATATGAAAGTCTAAATAAAATAAACGGATTCCCATATTTCGTACAAAGAAAACGTAATTCAAGAACTATTAATAATGAGTAAAAACAGTGTTTCCAGGTCCCATCAACCTTTACATATATGTCCACGAATTAAAATAAACTTCGTTTTAACGGACACCAAGGTGAAGATCTCAGAAAAAATGTGAAACCGATATATACGTGGAAATATACATAAATATTGTTTAATCGAAAACTGTATTAAAATAGGAATGTGAAACGATTAATATTCTTGTTACATTAACTGTAGACAGATAAGATTATAAGCGACATTAACACGAGTCAACGTTTACTGGGGTACCTGACATCGGGTTGTTTGAGGAGAAGGTACCATAAAAGGTCTGTTCTTGGGACCTCACCCAACGGTATAGGATGAGGTCCCTTAGAGGGACTGGGTCCCTAGCTTGGATACAGAAGACATAACTGTCCGTCTAAGAATGGGGAACACGTGGACCCTTCGAGAGGGGATGGGGTGTTTTTGTTTTAGATTCGAAAGTAATCAAAAGACATTCTACCCGCCTAGTACCACCTCTCCAGACTTCCTTACACCAGGTGACTTCTTCCCTTACCGTTTGGTGAAGTCATAAGAACGGAACTCTTGGGGTACTTATCATACTTTTCCGTTTTACTATCCTATGACTTTCTCCTTGAAGGGTCCAGTCATCCACGGGTTATACGATGACCTCTAGTCATACTCTACCGACCCACCGTAGTGACTGAGCTACCTGTACTCAGACTCACTTGAGGCTCTCGACCAATACCCGTCCCTCCGGACCGTACGACGCTAAGTACCCCAGCGTTTCTCAGCCTGTGCTGACTCTGACTTGACTTGACTTGACTTCAAAAGTGAAAGACGTGTCAGACTCTCCTTTCTTATAGTATAGTTTCCGAAACTTATTCATGACCGAATTTAGTGATAAGACAACAAATGGTCGACGCAACAACAAATCAACGTTTCAGCACAAACTGAGAGACTGGAGTACCTGACATCGGGTGGTCCGAAGAGACAAGTACGCTAAAAGGTCTGTTCTTATGACCTCACACAACGGAAAAGGAGAAGGTCCCCTAGAAGGACTGGGTCCCTAGTTTGGGTGTAGAAGACGTAAACGTCCGACTAAGAGATGGCGACTCGGTGGTCCCTTGACGATAAGGTAATATTCTGACTTCTCTACGAGAAAGAATTATACTAAAAATTTTTAGTTAAAAATAATTATTTGTAGGAAAGTTTGACATAAGTTTTACGTCGAGATGGACATTAATAATTCGTCATCACAAGAATTGAGGTTATTTAAGACGATTTTAAGATATTAGATTTTATGGGAGATAGGAAAGAGAACGACATTACAACTTTCGAATTCTTTCGGTTTGGATAGTGACCATCTAACTCCTTTTTTACGAACTGTTGTTTTTATAGTAGAACTATCACTCAAATCCTATTAAAAAAAAGGTCAAATACAAATAAAAATGACTTCTCTTTCAATTTTTTTAAACTTTATTAGTGTTACCTCTTAAGACTAAATATTAAAATCTTCAAAAATTCCCTTCCTTATATACTTCTATTTTTTCAAATAAAAAGAGATTCTTTAGATTACCTATAAAAAAGTGAAATGGTCATGATTACATAACTCATTAATATCGAATGTTTAGTCACTGTTAATATTCCTTAACCCCTTACCTCAACTTTTGAGACTGTATGATATTTCTTCATGTCACAATGACTTTTTCACCTGTACCTACTCAAAACATAGATATGAGACTTTAGATCTTATATCCTGTTTGTGATTTCATTGTAATTGTACTATTTTCTCCTCTCTTTTAACCTAGTATAGTTCACGAGTCAATTTTAGTCCCTTCCAATTTTTTTCTCCCCTTCTATTTGTTACTTTTTAAAATCACTGATCTTTCATAAATATCTTTTTCCAGATATTCAGATACCTGAATATTCAGATTGATATAGTTACTTAGTGAAAGTTGTATTTACGAGACTTAAATGGATAATTTCCATCTTTGACTCTTGTCAATTCTGTTTGTTTGTTTGTTGAGATGTATAAAAGATTTACTTTAGGTGGAATGTACATTTCTGTTTACACCTAATTTTCATTTTCCCATCTCATTATGTATAATTTTGTTTAAAATTTTTTTTTTGACCTCATGTTACAAATAATGTTTCAACTGAAGTCTCGTACCTTTTTAAAAGTCCAAATTTATTCCCACAATGTATAACTACTTCTTCTCAGTCAGAAGTTCTTCTGTATCGTTAAGAATTCTATAATTTTATGTAGTTCATTGTTGAAGGGTCGGGTCCATAGCTTGGGTTCAGAGGACGGGACTTCCGTCTAAGGAGTGGTCGACTCGGTGTTCCCCTCGGGTTCTTATGACCTCACACATCGGATAGGGACGAGGTCGTCTAGAAGGGTTGGGTCCTTAGCTTGACCCTAGAGGATGTAACGTCTGCCTAAGAAATAGGTGGATGGATAGTCCCTTCGGGTTCCAGACTATCGATCCTCCTTGTTACAGGTTCCCGTCTTCCTTTACGTACAGGATAGACTTCGTTTCTCGTTTCAGTGAGAAGGAAACAGGAAAACGAGGAAACTATTTCGAGTAGTATAAATAGAAAAGGGTTTCGTCTCGGAGTCATCAGTAGTTATCTTAATACGGAGTAACTTTCATGTTCGAAATTTGTCCTAACTGTAAAATTCTACTTACTAGTTCTCGAGTATAAATATACTATATATTGGAAATTTTGTAAAATCACATTGAGTTATTGTCAAAACTACACCTTCAGATACTGAGAATTATAAAATAGAAGATAGAGTACTTTTTTTAGATGTGATAGTTGAGAGTTCAGACGACTAAGAGTAGAAGTAAACGAAATATATATATACATATATATATATATATATATATATATATATATTAAAGATTCTTAAACTTACGAAAACACCGTGGTTTTGTTATATAAATTACCAATTCTTTCCTCGGGTCCGTGTAGTTATTCACTTTTATGTTAAGGTAAAAAAAACATTTTTATCCACATTATTACAAATCTAGTTTTATTTTAATTATTTATAATTTTGAAACGATGTTATAGTAATCAAAATAGATAAGACAAGTTACAACGTAAACGTCAAGGATCTAATCATGGAATAGATATCATACATATGTATATTAACTACAACTTACTCATCTAATATATAATTAAGGACCATTATAATCGGTAAAATTACTAATAAATAAATTATAGTCTATAACATATGTAACATCATAATCGGTTATACAATCAATGTAGTGTTCTTCAACAGTTATAAACTAGGGAAAACTGTAGGACAATGAATATAACAGTCATCAAATCCACTTAGACCTAACCGTTATTTTATTACTATACAATATTAATGTTTTAATACAAATTTAATGGTCAAACCTATGGACGTTTCTTTTACTGTCACATTGTACAGGTTTAGTTAGTTCCAAAAAAGGTGATAATGACACGACCTGTAAACATTCTAAATTCAAGAGCAAAATGTAAAGACCTGAGTCGAAGATATTTGAAAAGTTACTGAATTGAAAATTTTTCGAAGTTCATGTCGATGATACCTCTTGTCACACCTCTAAACCCTTGAGTACATGTGGGCACCACCTAAGTAAAGTTACATACCCTTTTGGTTATGTCAATAACATTTCATTTTATTTTACCTTTATCTTGACGGAATACTGGGTCGTTAAGGTGACGACCCGTATGTGTGGCTCCTTTGATCTTAACTTTCTCTGTGCACATGGTGTTACAAGTAACGTCGTGACAACTATTATCGGTCCTGAACCTTCGTTGGATCTACAGGTAGTCTTCTACTTACCTATTCTTTCGACACCATGTATATGTGTTACCTCATAATGAGTCGGTAATTTTTCGTGTATAAACTTAGTCAAGATTACTCCACCTACTTTGACCTCGGCTAATATGTCTCACTTCATTCGGCCTTTCTTTTTGTGGTTATGTCATATGATTGTGTATATATACCTTAAATCCTTCTACCATTACTATTGGGACATACGCTCTGTTGTTTTCTCTGTGTCTACATGTCTTGTCTGAAAACTGAGACACCCTCTCCCTCTCCCACCCTACCAAACCCTTTTACCGTAACTTTGTACATATTATAGTATATTCTTTTCTTAGCGGTCAGATCCAAGTTACGTCCTATGTCCTGAGAACCCCGACCATGTGACCCTATTGGGTCTCCCCACCATACCCCTCCCTCCACCCTCCCCCCAAGTCCTCACCCTTGAATACATGTGGGTGCCACCTAAGTACAACTACATACCGTTTTGGTTATGTCATAACATTTCATTTTTATTTATTTATTTGTTTTATTATTTTATTTATAGACATTTATGGTATTAACAGCTTATCAATATTAATTTTTCTTTTTAAAAATTTCTAATTTTTTTACTTTTCGAAGGTATTGATCTAAACATCATATTTGGTACACTTATACGGACTATAATCGATCGATAAGTGTCTATTAAGAGATACTCGAACCAATTAGTCTCGGGTCGTTGTCCTCTGATGTTTTCATTATATAATTCTCAATAACCGTAGTTAGAAAAGAAGGATAACTAGACTTCTTTCTACTTAAGTGATTTGTTTCTGTAATGAGCTTGTTACATTTTCTATTCTGATCTCTCCGTTTCCCTTCCCGACTTTACTTAGACTAATAGAGTAACATTAAGAACGACTCCAGTTAAAAACAAGGAGGACAAAAATACTCTAAAGAGGTATAAGAGTATTATTTAATAGGGGAAAAGGAATCCGATTTCAACCAAAAGAAATAAACTTAAGTTTTGGCAAGATTCAAAAAAAAGTATAGTTTATTCTTTATAACTATTTCGTGTTTTCTGGGACCTCCGATATTTAATTAACATGAGGGGACATAGATGAAACAAGACATCGACTGTCTATAGATTTTATCATAAAATTAATAAGTAACTAATAGAAAAACAGTATTTTATATGGTGGTTTCCTTTGTTAGGTATATTGACACCACTTCATAAATTATTTAGTGACGTGATCACAAAATTGTTCATGTGTATAAACAGAAACAAGTATGATTTTAATCCATAATTTATAAAAAAAAGTTCCTTAGTCTTACTACATGTACACACACACGTCCGTTTTACTGACACCTATCTGGAGTTTCAACGTCATCATTGTTAAATGTTATTTTAATCTTACATCTTCATTACTATTTTAGCCTTTTAGTTCCAGAATCTAGGTGTTTAGTATCTTATATTTTAGACGGAGGTTTTTCCGTCGGTCTGTCACCAGTTTCTTAGGTCTTATAGTGTTGAGTTTCCTTTTCGTAAAACCGAGTAATAAAGACAACAATTATTAATTATAATAATTAACACCCTCATATTGACCCTTTTATTAAATATATGGATTTCTACACTATGCACTGGTCACTAATTTAGGTTGTCTTTTACAATTAATGTATCTTTCCATATGTCTGACGTGACAACAACAAAAAAAAGAAAAATTCGATATTTTCTTGTTATTACGTTATTGTTGGTGTTTTGTTCGAATGACATACACGTATCCCATTCTAAACTTTAATATGAGTGGTACGAAGAATTCTTCGTTTTGAATTCCAAACAAAAGAAGGATTACCTGATAGGGGTTTATTTCTTAATACATAAGATTTTACGATTCTATACTTTATATTTTTCAATAGAAATAGTGACATTTATACGTTTTTTGATTTATATTTACTTTTCAATTGTGACTAATAGTTTAGTTTAACATCTCAAATAGAGAAATCTAAAATATAAGGAAAATAAAATTAAAGTAAAACGTTTTTTCATTAATTTTTTAGTTCTTTATCCTATTATTCTTCTTTTAAATGTAGATAACTTGTGGTACAAACACGACCGAAAAATAAAATATGTTATTAAGGTATGTAGTTAAAAACGATGTACGAAAGAATCCTTATATACTAGATATTTAATCTTCATGTCTTTAGGTCTCTAAAAAAAAAAAAACCGGATCTCACTGTTACTTCCATAAAATATCAAATTTTAAGACACTACAATTTGGTGGTGTAACTAGTAAATTTTTCACATGAATATGTTTAAACCCGTAAAATTATACTTAAATAGTACCCTAGTCTTATATTTACCTTTCAGATTTTAATATTTTATTTACTCTCTAAGTTGTGGAAGGGATATAAATACTAACTCTTGTCCCATTTCTGGAAAACTCATACAACATCAAAATAATAAAGGATTGTAATAGAATATTTGACTATCAAAATTAGAAAAGTAAAAGAAGTTTTAGAAATGTAATAACTTTTATAGTTTCGTTTTTGTTGTTTGTTTGTTTGTTTGTTTTGGTTTTATGGTAAAAGTTCAAACCGATTCATTCAGTGAGTGTTTTACCTGGGAAGTTTAAAGAAGTTTTATAAACTTACACTAATATGAATTACATCTGACGTTCCTTTAGACTGGTCAGGTAAGACTTCCTCTAGTTGGGACCCTAAAGAAACCTTCCTTACTACGATTTCGACTTTGAGGTCATGAAACCGGTGGAGTACCCTTCTCAACTGAGTAACCTTTTCTGAAACTACGACCCTCCCTAACCCCCGACCTCTTCTTCCCTTGTTGTCTCCTACTCTACCGACCCACCGTAGTGACTGAGCTACCTGTGCTCAGACTCACTTGAGGCCCTCAACCACTACCTGTCCCTCCGGACCGTACGACGCTAAGTACCCCAGCGTTTCTCAGTCTGTGTTGACTCGCTGACTTGACTTGACTCCTGAAAGTTACACCGTGATCACCATTTTTTAGGGGGACAGTTACGTCCTCTGTGTCCTCTACATCTGAACTGGAGACCCATCCCTTCTAGTTGACCTGTTCCTTAACCGTTGGGTGAGGTCATAAGAACGGACTTTTTAAGGTATCCGTCGTCTCAGATCGTCCGATGTCAGGTACCCCAGTGTCTCTCGTACTGTATTTGCTCGTGTCTCGTGTATGAATTACTGTCCTGACTATGACAAAAATTGACAGCATACAGTTTTTTTGATGAATGGCTATAACCGACACACACACACAATCAGTGAGTCAGCACAGACAGAGACACTGGGTCACCTGACATCGGGTAATATGAGGACAGGTACCCCAAAGAGTCGGTTCTTATGACCTTTCCAAAATCGGTAAGAGAAGAGGTCCCATAAAAGGGTTTGGTCCCTAGTTTGGGTCCAGAGGACTTAGTGTTCACCAGAAAAAAAAAAAAAAAAAATTTGCTCTCAGTCATCCCTTCGAACTTGGTTTAACGGAGTTAAGTCAAGTCAAGTCTGTAAGTCAGTACAAGTTGAGAAACACTGGAGTACCTGACGTCGTGGAGTCCGAAGGACAGGTAGTGAATGAGGGTCTCGATCGAGTTTGAGTACAGGAACACAGTCACTACGGTAGGTTTGAGAATAGAAGACAGTAGGGGAAGAGGAGGACGGAAACTGGAAAGGGTCGTAGTTCCAGAAAAGTTTATTCAGTCAAGAAGTGTAGTCCACCGGTTTCATGACCTCGAAGTTGTACTCGTAGTCATGAACGTCACTCAGAAGCCCAACTAAAGGAAATCCTACCTGACCAAACTAGAGGAACGTCAGGTTACCTGAGAGTTCTCAGAAGATGTTGTGGTCACAAGATTTCTTAGTCAAGAAGATGTGAGTCGAAATACCAGGTCCAGTGTGTTGTTATGTACTCCTGACCTCTTTGGTATTGAAAGTGACCACCTGGAACCAGTTGTTTTATTACAGAAACGAAAAATTATACGACAGATCCAAAGAGTATCGAAAAGAAGGTCCTCGTTCACAGAAAACTAAAGTCCCGACGTCAGTGTTAGTCGTCGGTACTAACTAAAACCTCGGGTTCTTTTATTTTAGAGGGTGACAAAGGTGAGAAAGGGGTAGGTAAACGGTACTTTACTACCCTGACCTACAGTACTGGAAAAGACACACACACGACCCAAAATTCTGTCGAAAAAGTGAGAGGAGAAAGTGAAAGTAATTTTCCGAGAAATCAAGAAGAAGTGAAAGACGGTATTCACACCACAGTATACGTATAGACTCCAATAATTATAAGGAAGACCGTTAGAACTAAGGTCGAACACGAAGGAGGTCGGATCTTAAAGTGTACTAGATGAGAAGTACATTCAATTTATTCGTCTCACTGTTATATATCTGAACTGTATGAGGAAAGGGTTATACTTTGGTCAGGTAACAAGGTACAGACCAAGATTGACAACGAAGAACTGGACGTATATATAAAGAGTCCTTCGTCCCTTCCACCAGACCATAATAGAGATTTCTTAAAAGATCAAACAACACTAGGTGTGTCAGTTTCCGAAAATCGTGTCAGTTATTTCGTCTTCATCTAAAAAAAAAAAAAAAACCTATGAGAAGGAAAGACATACTAGGTCGTTATAACCGTTAAACTAGGGAACAAGGAGACGGAAAAGATTTGGGTCGAATTTGTAGACCTTCAAGAACCAAGTACATGACAACTTCAGATCGAACCCCTTAACACTCGTAATGAAACGATCACACACTCTACCCACTTTTACACACCATCAAACTTGTAAGAAACCGTAACGGAAGGAAACCCTAACTTTACTTTCGACCGGAAAAGTCTGGACACCGGTGACGACTGAAAAGGTTTAAACGACCGTATAATCACATCGTGAAAGTGTCTTAGTAGACAATCCTGAACTTTATTGAGTTGACCTTAAGGTAGGGGAGGTGATCGAAAAAAGTATCACTACGAAGGATTTAGAGTGAAATATCAGGTCCTACAGATCGAGATCCACTCACTAGTGTGGTAGTACCAATAAAGTCAGTAATTATAGAAAAACATATCAAGGAAGTACATAAGAACGGTAGATAAAAATTATAGAAAATAAAGAAAATCCAGGTATTATAAAGACAGGAAATAACACAGATAGAAAAGTACTTTACAAGGGAACAATAGAGATTAAAAGAACTTCGTTAGAGATCTAAAAGCATAAGATAAGAAAAGGAGATAAAGAAACGTGACTGGTGACTCCTTCGGAAAGAATAGAGAGGAACGAGAAGAAACCTTAAGACGTAAGTCTACCAATAAAGAAAGGAAAAGAAGAAACGGAAAACGAAGAGAAAAAAAGAGTCAATAAACATTTAGGAGGAGTCTGTTGCTAAAACGGAAAAACGTAAAGAAGAAGTACCCTTGCCAAAACTAATGGTGAAGGACATGTTATAATACTTTACTAGGGAACCATAGAGATTAAAAGAACTTTTGTAGAGATCAGAAAGGGTAAGACAACAAAAGGAGATAAAGAAACGTAACTAGAGACTTCTTCCGAAAGAATAGAGAAGAATGATAAGAAACATTGAGACGTAAGTCTACGAATATAGAAAGGAAAAGAGGAAACGAAAAGTGGAGAGAAGAAAAGTGTCGATAAACATTCCGGAGGGGTCTGTCGGTAAAACAAAAAACGTAAAGAAAAGGTACCCCTACTAGAACTAGGGACAGAGGACGTGTTACAGTACTTGGAGTAAGGTATCAAGTAGTCCGTAGATAGATAGTCTAGATCCGGGAATTAGATAAAGAGTGAATGTGACATATTAGTACTCCCTAAACTAAATCCAGTATGGACTTGCCAGATCGCCAAAAGGGATGAAAGAAGTTATACTCAGACTTAAACTATTATTCCTCAAGTACTAGACTCGGTGTCAGTCGAGAACCAGAACAAAAACAACTGACATATCTCACAGAGGTAAAAACCGATGTTTCTTATATTAGTTAGACTAAAACCACAACTGGTAGACCACTACAGGTACACATCTCAGAAGAGAACACAAAAACCTTCTCCCACAAACGATACTGGTCACGTAAAAGAACCGTTTTGAGATAATCAGAAACCGGACGAAGTAAGACATAAGGTTCCGGTTTAAACGGACAATGAGGTCCACAAAGAACTGAAGGATGAAAACGTAAGGTCAGGGGATTTTTACTTTTCCTGAAGAAAAAACCCACAATCAAGATTTTCCAGAACATCCAGAAGTATTACAGTAAGTTGAAGTCAAAGAAGTCGTAATGACCAACCCCGTATCTGAACCTATTGACACCATAATTTATCAAACGGAACCTCTACTTACCTCTAGTAAGACAGTAAAAACTCTAACGTAGGTTCATGACGTAAAGTCTGAGAAAACAACTGGTACTACCGATGAGGTAAAGAAGACTCCTCAAGGACGGGTGTCATCATCTATATTACCAGTTGACTCAATTTTAAGTGGGTGCGGACAGGTAAAATCAAACGACTAAGGATCTTACAACTGTAAGTGGGAACGGTAGAGGACAAACTGGTGAAGGTTGAACGGAAGTAAGTACCTGGACTATAAGGTCCAAGGACACGTTATAACGAGAAATGTCGTAGTCTACAACGAAGATAGTGGTCAGTATAGGTGTCGACCCATAACAAAAACGAAACCCAGGTAGGGAAGTAAGAAAGACCTCAAGAAAGAGGTGACTAGAGGTCATCGGATAACCCGTGGATTACTGGACCCCTCAAGGAGAAAACCTTAGGATGGTAAAACGTAAAAGTATGACAAGCACCCCAAGAGTTCCGTTTTTATGACTTCACCGAACGGTAAGGGAAGAGGTCACTTGGTGTAAAGTACGTTTCTACCCGAACTATTTTGTGTCTTTAGTATACCTGGATTGTCTTCGTCTTCTATAATTCTTCTCCACCGTTCTTATGTACCTTCTTGACATGTTTTTTCTAGAAGTGATGGGTCTATTAGTAATACCAGACTAGTGATTAAATCTCGGTCTATAGAACCTTACACTTCAGTTCACCCGGAATCTTTCGTAGTAATACTTGTTTCGATAACCTCCACTACCTTGAGATCAACTCGACAAAGTTTAGGACTTTCTACTACGACACTTTCACGACGTGAGTTATACGGTCGTTTAAACCTTTTGAGCCGTCACCGGTGTCCTGACCTTTTCCAGTAAAAGTAAGGTTAGGGTTTCTTTCCGTTACGGTTTCTTACGAGTTTGATGGCGTGTTAACGTGAGTAGAGTGTACGATCATTTCATTACGAGTTTTAAAAGGTTCGGTCCGAAGTCGTTATACACTTGGCACTTGAGGGATTACAAGTTCGACCAAAATCTTTTCCGTCTCCTTGGTCTCTAGTTTAACGGTTGTAGGCGACCTAGTACCTTTTTCGTTCTCTCAAAGTCTTTTTTGTAGATAAAGACGAAATAACTGATACGGTTTCGGAAACTGACACACCTAGTGTTATTTGACACCTTTTAAGACTCTCTCTACCCTTAGGGTCTGGTGGATTGGACGGAGAACTCTTTAGATATACGTCCATTCCTTCGTTGTCAATCTTGACCTGTACCTTGTTGTCTGACCAAGGTTTATCCTTTTCCTCAAGCAGTTCCGACACATAACAGTGGGACGAATAAATTGAAGATACGTCACATGTAGTACTCTTTACGACCTGACCTTCTTTGTGTTCGACCTTAGTTCTAACGGTCGTCTTTATAGTTATTGGAGTCTATACGTCTACTGCGGTGGGAATACCGTCTTTCTCTTCTCCTCGATTTTTCGGAGAACTACTTTCACTTTCTCCTCTCGCTTTTTCAACCGAATTTGGAGCTGTAAGTCTTTTGCTTCTAGTACCGTAGACTACCAGGGTTGTGAAGTACTTTTTATCCACCCTGTTGTCATCTTTGTCACAGTCTGAAATAAAAAACCCCGAGGTCTTAACGACGTCTACCACTACGTCGGTACTTTAATTTTCTGCGAACGAGGAACCTTCTTTTCAATACTGGTTGGATTTATAATATACGTTTTCGTCTCCGTAATGTAACGGCTGATTCCAGGCAGATCGGTTCCGATACCAAAAGGGACACCAGTACATACCTATACTCTCAACCTGTACCTCTTCCGACTCGCGACTTCTTAACTACGAAAACTTTACACCACAACCTCTTTTGAGAACTCTCAGGGAGTCTGACGCCCCTCTAAGTTGGTCAGGTAAGACTTCCTCTAGTCGGGACCCTAAAGAAACCTTCTTTACTACGATATCGACTCCGAGGTCATGAAACCGGTGGAGTACACTTCTCAACTGTGTAACCTTTTCTGAGACTAAGACCATCCCCAACCCCCGTCCTCTTCTTCCCCTGTTGTCTCCTAATCTACCGACCTACCGTAGTGCCTGAGCTACCTGCATTCAGACTCACTTGAGACCCTCAACCACTACCTGTCCCTCTGGACCACACGACTCTAAGTACCCCAGAGTTTCTCAGTCTGTGTTGACTCACTGACTTGACTTGACTTGACTTGAGATGTTATAATACTTGAAGACAGGTATCCAGAAGTTCGTGAGAGAGACAGTCTAGATTGGAGAACTTAGAAGAACAGTGAAGGTCAGATATCAACATTCCCTAAACTAAATCCAGTATAGACTTACCAGGGTACCAAAAGGGATGAAAGAAGTTAAATTCAGACCTAAATCGTTATTCCCTAAGTACTAGACTCGGTGTCAGTCGAGTGTCAGAACAAAAACGACTGACATATCTTGAAGAGGTAGAAACTGACGTTTCTTATATTCGTTAGACTAAAACGATAACTGGTAGACCACTACAGGTACACATCTCAGTAGAGAACACTACAACCTTCTCCCACAAACGATACTGACCACACAAGAGAAACGTTCTGAGACAATCTGAAACTGGACGAAGTTAAACATGAGGTTCCAGTTTGAACGGAGAATGACGTCCATAGAGAACTGAAGGATGAAAACGTAAGGACGGGGGATACTACTTTTCATGTATAAAAACTCACAATAAAGATCTTCCAGAACATCCAGAAATGTCTTGGCAAGTTGAAGTCTAAAAGTCGGAATTACCAGTCCCGTATCTGAACCTAATGGCAGTATAGTTTACCAAAAGGAACCTTTTCTTGTCTCTAGTAATACAACAAATACTCTAACGTAGGTTCATGACGTAAAACCTGAGAATACAACTGATACTACCGATGAGGTAAAGAAGATTCCCTCAGAGTGGGTGCTATCATTTATTTTACCAGTAGACTTAATTAAAGTGGGTTAGGTCATGTAAAATCAAGTGACTCAGAATTTTAAGTTAAAAGTGAAAAGGGTAGAGAACAAATTGGTAAAGGTTAAAAGGAATTAAGTACTTGGATTGTAAGTCTAAGGATACGTTATAACAAGAAAATCGTAGTCTCAAATGAAGGTAGTGGTCAGTGGAGGTGTTCGCCCACAACAAAAACGAAACCGAGTCGGAGAAGTAAGAAAGACCTCGATAAAGAGGTGAGAAGAGGTTCTCGTATAACCCGAGGATGACTGGACCCCACAAGTAGAAAGTCACAATATATAAAAACAGAAAAGTATGACGAGTAACGGATGAACCATTATTAGTTTTATAACGGCTCAACCATTATTAATTTTCTTTTTTTTTGAAATTTATTAAATTAATGTTAAAATACAAGAACATAGATTAAAATATAATCATAACTTTATACGATAAAGATGATCGTATTAAAAATAGACTTAGATTAACTTGACTTCGATAGAATACATACCAACTTTCGATTATGACAAATTGTCGTCATAATGAGTGACTAACGTAAAACCGAACATCGATCCCCATATTTGTACAAATCAAATCTAAACTTCCAAACCAAATAGAAAAACACATATAAAGAAATAACTTTCCTTTAGTGGGACAACGGTGTACAAGGTGCTATTGTCGAAGACAGGTTTAAAAGACAGTTGTCGTTTGTATATAATGAAGGGAACAGACGACATGTGTGTGGAGAATACAAAGAGTCTCAAATGGTGTCGAACATAGAAAAGTAGTTTAAAGAAAATATAGAAAAGATCGAGTCGTTTGAATCTTTGTAATTACAACTTGAGATTACGTACTACAGAAATATCGACTACGACGGAATGGTGAATTATAATAGATATCGAGAGACTCTTTTAAGGACCTTCTATCCCGATACTACCACTTAGAGTCAAAGAACGTACATCCTCGTACACCGTGGTAGGACATTTGGAAATCGAAGCAGACCTCAAATTATATTGTGCCTACAGTCTTACAACCGGAAGGTTTCCTGTACGACTCTAAAAACTAGATGAAGAGACTAAGAACAGATAATTATTTAAGACACTGTCGAAGGACGACTCATCGTTTTAAGTCACTGTTGGAAGTCTATCCACAACGGTTCCTTCTAAAGACTCACGTACATCAAAAGTAGACCACGTTAAATCATGTACTGGAAACAGAAGAAATCCGACAGATAATTAGGTGTCGTGGTCCGACTGACGTTTTTATACTGAGTATTATAATCTACATCGAGAGACCTACACTAAGAACACCTTTTCAGACATCGGTAATCATTAAAAATATTTTTGTCACGATTGTAGAATGTAACTTCGACAACTCCTCCGTCATAAAGGACCTCTATTTTTACATGGTTTACGGTTACGACGTATAAACGAATAAAAGGAAAATACGATATAGTATTCTTTTTTTAGACCTTTTTAAATAAGGAAAAGACGACTGAATGGTGACTCAATCTCTCCTATAAAAATAATGATTCAAAAGTTAGGAATGGTTTCACTATACGAAAAATACTAAGTATCAACTGACCTTATAAAAAATTCAAAAGAAAAAAAGGGTGAAATAACTATGTAACAACTGTATGTCATAACACGTCCAAATTCCGTATGTCACAATTCCCCTTGTAAAGGATAGACGAAAATAAAGATACTACTGTTGAATAACCTTTAAATACAAATTTTATTTCACGAGAAATGAAATTGAAAGTTTCGTATTACTGGTACACGAATTTGACTCTGACATTGTTACTTTTAGGAACCTTCCCCATGTCCTTTTCCTTTGTCTTTGTTTGGTTTTTCCTCTCCCTCTTTCTTCCCTGTTTCTTAATTTTAATTCTCTCCTTTGAAACTTACGGTCCTTATCACACGAGATTCGAGAATTCTCCATAGTAGAAGATTTACAAATATTATTGGATACCTAATCCATGATAATAATATTGGTAAAATGTATACATCCTGACTCCGTATCACTCTAACTAAATAACGTTCAGTAGGTCATTTGTTACCATTGTGATCATAAATTTACAACCGTTACACGATGTCCCCCGAAGGGTCCACCGTGATCACCATTTCTTGGACGGACGGTTACGTCCTCTAAGTTCTCTACACCTAAGGTAGGGACCCAACCCTTCTAGGGGACCTTATTCCGTACCTTTGGGTGAGGTTATAAGAACGGACGTCTTAGGGTAATCGTTTCCTCGGACCGCCCGATGTCAGGTATCCCAGTGTTTGTCAACCTGTACTGACTTCACTGAATCGTGTCGTGTCGTGTCGTGTCGAATTACACGATGATTCTTGTATCATAGTTTACTACGATGAAGAGGGTAAGGATAGTCTTGTTTTTAAGACTAATTTAGACCTATCTCAAAGAACATCTTTTTTTTTTATGTCTGAATAAAGTGTTTGTTACAACTTACTGTGAAATGGAGTTCAAATTCTCAGTTTCCTCCATGACATAGTGTTGTATTGTTTTATCGTGTGTGACCCATCACATTTTCTCTCTTTATGTACAAAAGGTGAGACCTTGAACCTTCAGGTTGTAGTTTCACAACCGTGAAAACTAAAGAGAACTTCGGAGAGAAGAACCGAACGTCTACTGACGGAAGACTGGTACAGAAAAACACTAGAAAAGGGACACCGGAGTATAGACCACAGAAAGGGAGAAAAATGTTCCTGTAATCAGTCTAACCTAATCACGGATGGGTATACTAGAGTCAATGGGAAGTAATGGAGAAATTCCAGGGATACAGTTTTATTTTAATATAACTCCAAATGTATATGTATACATACATACATATGTAATCCATGTACACATCATATATGATACATATGTATATATAATAGATAGGTAGACATAGTCCCCTCTAGTATTTATGTTTAAGTAATAAATAAAAAAGAAAATAAACTGAGTCAGAAAGTAAATTCATTCTTTACAAGGGTAAATACATGTTTATGTATCATCAACAAGACTGGTCTATTGGAGTTCTCGGGAATGTCTAAATAGTTTATTTTTAAAGGTAAAAAATACATAGTGTCTATAGTTTAAATGAGGTTTCGGTGGTTATAAACTCATTGAACTATAGTTTCTATAGTTTTATTAACAAACCAAATTATAACTATACTTTGATCTAAAGTCTGAATTACACTCAGAGGTTTAAAGTAGAACTTTTATTCACGTCCAGGACTAAGTTTTATTAGTGGTTTTTATATAAGATACTCTTTCTCTCACAGTTTACAAGGTTTAGATCTCAATCCATTTCACTCTGAAATAAATTTTATGACAGTGTCATTACCTCCCCCCGCCCCCACCCTACGTTGTCCCTCTCACGAGACTGTTATTCTAGACGTTTTCACAGTCTTCAGTCCGTCTTTCCTTAAAAAAAAAATGTCCCTCAATACTTTCTCTTTTCACTTTCATAATGAACGAGTCAGTACAGGTTGAGAAACTCTGGGGTATCTGAACAGTGGGTGGTCTGAGGTGACAAATACCTTAAAAGGTCCGTTCTTATAACCTCGTCTATCGGTAAGGAAAGAGGTCTCCTAGAAGGACTGGGTCCCAAGTTTGGGCTCGGAGGGTGTAACGGTCGACTAAGAAATGACAGACTCGGTTATCCCTTCGAGAATCACTCAATATTTACTTCGATTTTTCTTGGTCCGTAACCCCTCCCCCGCTCCGCCCCCGTACCAGACTGTCAACTCATCCTTTTAATAAAGGGACTCCAGTCGGATAACAGTTCTCATGGGAATTCCTCCTCAAAGAGGTATAAGGTGATGACTGGGTCTGACTCTAATGTGTTACAACTCCTCGGACTTTCCTTCTTTTGTCCAAATTGGTTTGAAAATAGTTCGATTTAAACGTCCATAAAACACCTTCAACCACTTATTTTTGTTAAGTTGATTAGTGGATTAGATATTTCTTAAACCCACCGGACACAGAACGGAACAGTATCCATTTGTACTTAAAGAGATTAGGATCCCTTGTGTTAAGAAATTTAATTTATAAAAGAGTCTTGTATTCTTCCACCCCTTTAAGGACTTGCAAGTGAGAGAAAGTCCTCGTGTATGGAGTCCATCGAATCGTAACAGTGTTAGTTTCATGTAACCATTCACGAAAGAAAGTTATAAGTCTGTATACCATATACGTAGGAATACGAGAAGGTTTATCTCTTTCCTCGTACAGTTCCGACATATAACAGTGGAACGAATAAATTGAATATACCTCTCATGTAGTATTCTTTGCGACCCGACCTCCTTCGTGTTCGACCTCAGTTCGAACACCCCTCTTTATAGTTATTGGAGTCTATACGTATACTATGGTCGGAATACCACCTTTCGTGTCTTCTTAATTTCTCGGAGAACTACTTTCACTTTCTCCTGCCACTTTTTCAGTGAATTTTGAGTTGTAAGTCTTTTGTTTCTAGTATCGTAGACCAGAATAGTAAGTACCGTTTATCCACCCCTTTGTCTACTTTGTCACTGTCTGAAATAAAAGAACCCGAGGTTTTAGTGACGTCTACCACTGACGTCGGTACGTTAATTTTCTGTGAATAAGGAACCTTCTTTTCAATACTGGTTGAATCTGCCGTATAACTTTTCGTCTCTGTAATGAAACGGATGTTTCCAGACAGATCAGTTTCGATACCAAGAAGGTCATCAGTACATACCTACACTCTCAACCTGATATTTCTTTCGACTCACGACTTCTTAACTACGAAAAACTTGACACCACAACCTCTTCTGAGAACTCTCAGGGAACCTGACGTTCCTTTAGGTCAGTCAGGTAGGATTTCCTTTAGTCTGAACTTATAAGTAACCTTCCCGACTACAACTTCGACTTTGAGGTTATGAAACCGGTGGACTACACTTCTTAACTAAGTAAACTTTTGTGAGCCTACGACCCTTTCTAACTTCCGTCCTCCTCTTCCCCTACTGTCTCCTACTCTACCAACTTACTGTAGTGACTGAGTCACCTGTACTCAAACTCGTTCGAAGTCCTCAACCACAATCTGTCCCTCCGGAGTATACGACGTGAGTTACCCTAGTGTTTCGCAGTCTGTACTGACTCGTTGACTTGACTAGACCACAAGAATGTTGTCTCGTAGAGTATCTATAATGACTGTTACTGTGTAAATAGTAGTGTTAATAAATTTTTTATGACTCATGCGTCCTTTTTTCAGTCAAGAATCAGGACAAATACTTACTCTGGTATACTGTTTAATTACTGATATCATTTCAGTCTTTACCGATTCAGGAAACACCTAAGTAACACTAAACCCGTACCCTAACTTTCTATGACTCAACTGAAATGGAGTTTTTACTGTACCCAAAATTTCAAATTCTCTTCACTTCTTGTAGAGACAAACAGTGAATAAAACGTATATAAGACATTCAGTATCCTTAAGGTATTGTGAAGTTGAAGACCTCCTTTAAGTATCGTCTAAAAACAGAGAATAGAGACTACAACCGAGAGAAAGTTGTCTACTACGGTAGAAGAAAAATTGAAAAAAGAATATGAAGATCCTCTTTATTTTAGCTATATGACAGTGTCTGAGAATGTTAGTCATGTCTGGTCCCTAACACAACTGTAAAGAAAGACTTTTGACAAATAGAAACGAGGGACCGGTATTGTAGGTGTGTCCTCATATTTATGGTCATGTTGTCTCTTTCCTTTGAGGAAGATGGTAACACTGTCGTAATCCTTACAAGTCCGGATAAAAAAATATTCATTACATTCAAAACACATAAATGAGTTGTTTATTTTTACGTATGTTGTCAAATCTTTTATGGATGAACTATTCATTTAGACATTCTTCATATAGGTATTAATAATTACTACCAACAAAAACAAATCAGCGATTCATCACGAACTGAGAAATCGCTGGTGTACCTGACATCGGATGGTCCGAAAAGGTAGGGACCTTAAAGGATCCGTTCCTACAAGTTCATCCAATGGTAAAGGAAGAAGTCCCCTAGAAGGACTGGATCCGTTCCTTAGACTCAGGAGATGTAACGTCCGTCTAAGGAATGGTAGACTTGGTGGTCCCTTCGGGAATAATTACATGGATCAGGTAAGACTTCTAGTCGGGACCAACAAGAAACCTTCCTTACTGCGATTTTGACTTTGAAGTCATGAAACCGGTGGAGTACGTTTCTCAACTGAGTAACCTTTTCTGAGACTACGACCCTCCCTAACCCCCGTCCTCTTCTTTCCCTGCTGTCTCTTACTCTGCCGACCTACCGTAGTGACTGAGCTACCTGCACTTAGACTCACTTGAGACCCTCAACCGCTACCTGTCCCTCCGGACCTTACGACGCTAAGGACCCCAACGTTTCAGTCTGTGTTGACTCGCTGACTTGCCTTGACTTGACTTTCCATAAATTAGACGTTCAGAAAGTAAAGGGACGTTTCCTTCTTTTGAATATTTGTAAGACTATATGTTCTTTCTTTAAATATAGGACTTTACTACACATACAAAATGACAAGGTTCAATCCTAGAAGATAAGGACCAGTCAGATATGAGAGTCTTTATCTATGTAAGGGAGATCGTTCGGAATCCATTCAATAAGATATCACGTGTTTTATCAGTACATAATAAACTAAGTCATACAAATGAATTGTCTACCTAATGTAAATGTAAAGATACATCTTTCAAATACTATATACATTGGTTTAGAGTACTTTTAAAGTATTTATGTATAAAATACCATGTAAAGATATATATTTTAAAATATATTAAATATAGTATTTTAAAGAGGTACTTTTTTATAAATGATATTAATATATATTTACATATATATTTAAATACCCGAAGGAACCACCGAGTCTACCATTGCTTGTACGGACGTTTCGTCCTCTGAGTCGAAGTAAGGTACTCAGTTCTTCTAGGAGACCTCTTCCATTACCGATGGTTGAGGTCACAAGAACAGACCTCTTAAGGTACCTGTCTCTCGGACCACCTGATGTCAGGTACCCCAGTGTTCCTCAGTCTGCGCTGTCTCGCTGATTATCAAAGTGAAAGTGTAAGGTACAGAAATATAAGTCATATGGGTAAGACCGGATTCCGTTTAGGGACTACGAAATTCAAATAATTATATTATTGGGGGAGTGAGGGGGTGTTGTGGAGGTTTTGATGTCCTTGTTTACCTCCGTGAACTCCGTTGATACTGGTTAAGACGGGATCTTAGCTAGTCAAATTCTGTAGTAATAATTTAATATTCGTTTATTTATACTGCAACTTATTGAGATTAGTACTTGTACATGGCAGAATTACCATTGTAGAATTAATAAAGTAATGTTGAAACAGTATTTGTATCCCCACGTCTATCGACAAACTCTATGACCAAAGTCAACAAAACCTATATCTGGGTCTTCACTCTAACGTCTTAGTATTTCGTCAAGATAAAAGAAAAAGTTATTAATACAAAAACATAAGCACCGACACGAACCAGAAAAAACGACACACCGGAAACGAGATAAACGCCACTCGTCCCGGTTAGGAACGACTCCACGAGTCCGAAGAGATGTCACCGAAAGGAAGGACGTCGCGCATCCGAGATCATACGTGTCCGAAGTCATCAACACCAATCACCCGAATAAACGAGACACCATACACCCTAGAAGTAACTAATTCCTAGTTTGGTCACTGAGGACGAAACCGTCCGTCTAAGAAGTGGTGACTCGGTGACCCCTTCGGAGAAATTAAAAAACACTGGGAAAGTATGACAAAAGGTGTGACCGATGTGGTAAAATGTAAGAGTGACAACTGTAAATTTGTTTTTTCGTGTTGTATTCTCAACACTTAATTCTTAAACCTCCCGTTTTACTCCTAATATTGAGTCCTCTTTCGTAAAGTCTATCGAGACTCTTTGTCTAGGAATCTCCTTCCTCCCTTCCAGTCACACGTATACTAAAATTACTTCCGTCCCCATGTACGTTAGTTCGTGTGTCAAACCGTCTTCCAACGACGATCAAAGGACTTCCAACGACGATCAAAGGACTTCGATCAGTGTTCCTCGTCTACAGAGGTCGTTGTTAAAATTACGAAAAGATCTATGCTCCTCTATGTTCTTAACCCGAGTATCTTAGAAAAATACTTTTATAGATTCATAGACTTTTTAGACAAACGGTCAAAAAGGGCCTCACGTCCCACGAAGTAAGAACGAGAGATGGGACTTGTGTAAAGTCCCCACAACTTCCAGTCCCTGACGTCACCGTACACTAAATTAGAAACGGCTCCGTCTACCGTTCACGGTTAAAACTTAACCGTGGTTGTCACACGTTTAGAAGGTCAAAGAGGCGTAGGAACGGTTATAAATGGAAAAAAAAAAAAAAAAACTACTATCGGTGTGACCCTTCATACTCAACTAGAGACTAACTAAACGTAAGGGGAATATTACCTACAACTCGTCAAAAAGTATATGGACATCCGATGTCATTTTTGTTACCTTTGGTGGATTACAGATAAGAGTCTATTTACCTATTTCTTTTACACCATATATGTACGTTACTTTATAATAAGTCAAAATTCTTTTTCTTTTAGAACGGTTTACGTTGTTGTACCTACTTGAACCTCTTACATATAATTAACTTTACAGTCAGTGTCTTCTTTTATAACATACTAAGGTGAATATACTCTATAGATAAAAAAAACAAACAAAATTAACTAAATTAAAATAATAAAAAAAATAAAAAAAAATAAAAAATTTAAAATCTTAGAAATTTATCAGTTCGAGTACCTTCACCCCCCATCTTACTACCAAAGGTCCTCAACACCTCTTCTTTATGCCTCAACAAGATGTACATACGACATTTCAAAGTCACTACCTTTTCTTTATGTAAGATCTCGTGACGACGTGTTGTTTATTTCACGGATCTCAACTGGTGTGAGATAACATTGAATGTTTAAATTCTCACATCTTAAATAAAAATCACAAAATGGTGTCATCTTTTTCTTTTATTTCCCACTTCTTGTTCTTAAGTAATCATTGTCTCAATCGGAGGAAACAAAATCTTTAAACTTTATTCTGTGTATAAACACACAAAATGAGATTATGAACTTGTATCTATTCACATGGGTATCGTAGTGTCTAGTAAAGATGACTTTAATAAAAAGATATTTAATAATGGGTAATGTTCTGTCCGAATATACTGTAACATTTCCCTTTTGACTGTTATTAAATAAACACAAAAAAAAATGAACTACGGGACCTAATTATCTAAAAAAAGGATCTCTACATACGTATTACTACCCTTATACTCTTTAAGTTATTGTTGCGGTCCCTTTGTTTATCTTCATTGAGTCTAGTACAGAAACGTGATAATACACCTTGATACACAGTACGATCGAGCACCAAAGGAGAACAGGAGATAAAGAAATGAAATTCTTTATTACCAGATCTATACACTTACAGTGTGAAAAGATCTTCTAAAGGTAAAAATGAGTAGTGAGAAAAGATATACGACTTCAAGTGTTGTTTCTAAAACTCTTTCTTGATAGTGGGTTTGATGTAGTGTAGGGTCGTGTGGGTTATCTACTACGAGATGTAGTCGAACCGTTTACGAATGTGCCCTGTATGAACAAAGGATTGTCAAACTAAAGACTTTTTTAATGTATATCATAAAATAGAATACGATTGATATCGATATTTATTTATTTTCTCTTTTGAACTAACAATTGTCATTTGTACTGACACTGACTCTTTATATAACCTCTTTCGTTGTAGATAAATCTTTTCCGATTAAGAGTTAGAGAAAAACGAAAACAATTCCTCTTTAATTCATTGGGACGACGTAGTGACTCGCAAAAGACTTGTTTTCTGTAAGAACTATAATCATACATCATTCACTCTTCTTACTTTTAATTTTACAATTATATTAACTCAATTCCTTGTTAATTTTATAAGTTTAATTTTTTTCTTACGTAATGGGACTAGGTACCAAATTGTGTCACTATCATTAGGTCCATTATCTTGAGACAACCTTTATAAGATTTGTGAAGGAATCGTTTCAGTAGTGTCTCACCGGAAGACGGAGTTTATTAAAGACACTATTCGATGACTTTTAAATTAACCGAAATCGAGATTTTATAAAGAAGTAATTCATTCATGTGTCTACTTATTTGGAGAAACTAAATATATAAATATCTTTGAATTCCTTTGAGTAATTGTATGAAGAAAACGTCTATAAACATAATTTGTCCTTACAAGTTTCTTTATAACGTTTCTAGAAATTCTTCGGTATAAGGGATGGTATTTTAGTAAAAACGTCTACTTTTAAAACTAATTTACTTAATTCATAGGTAAATTAAATGACGGTCTTTATCATTCCTGATAAAAACAGATAATAATTCTATGTGTGACAATGTCTTTATATATAAAAAACTTATAAAAAGGTTTTACAATCTTTACGTCGAAGAAATATTAGAAAACTCTTAATCGGTATACGGGTATAGAGTTTTACAACATTGTAGTAAATGATAAAAGGAAATGACACTCAAAACAACGAGTCAAATTCACCAGGAAAACATCCTTCGTATTAACATTTCTTTACTTAGTTTCAAGATCACTTTCGAGTTTTGAAAGGAACATTAAAGTTGTGTCTCGAACCAGTTAGTTATCCAATATCATTTATCTTGAAAATGAAGATAGAATTAATATTTCTACTACACACCGTCTTGGTTATGTTATAGGATTTCATTTTTTTTTTTTTTTTTTTCCGAAGAGTCCACCTAGGTCACCATTTCTTAGATGGACGTTACGTTTTCTGGGTCCAAATTAGGGACCTAGCCCTTCTACGGGACCTCATCCTTTACCATTGGATGAGGTCATAAGAACGGACCTTTTAAGGTACCTGTCTCCTCGGACCTCCGATGTCAGGTATCCCAACGTTTCTCAACCTATACTGACTCTCTGATTCTTGAATTCCTATTCCTAGAGTTTATAGGATACAATAGTGTGAGTTTTCAGTGAAACTGGGTAGGAAGGAGACCGGAGAAGGAATTAGAAGGAATTAGGACGTTTCCGGAGTACGAGAATGAGGGACACTATAAAGGAGAGAACACATACACACCCATCTGGGTCTACGAGCCAGTACAGACTGAGAAACACTAAGGTACCCAACGTCTTTGTTGGACGGTCCGAAGAGACAGGTCTCCTAAAAGGGTCTTTTTTTATGACCTTACCCAAAGATAAAGAAGGAGGTACCTTAAAAGGGTTGGGTCGTCAGTTTACGAACAGAGGACACCGAGGACGATAAGAGATGGTCATCACGGTGGACACTTCAGAGAACTAAGTGTAAGCTAATCTACATTACAGTTCATATACAAAGTAGTCCTTACTGAACAAAAATTTGTCTAAAGGCAACATAAAAGGTATCAACCAAAAAAAAAAAGTGATTGAGTTTTATAAACCACGGTATTTTATTATAAATGTGTATATAGAATGAATGGGTGACTCCGTTTTTGTGCTCTACTCTATTAAAGTACTTTTATACTATACGGGGTTACACATACACAGAGAAGGTCTTGGTGAGTACCCGTGGAAAATCGACAATTACGATATCTCAGGTTTGTAATCGGATCTTGTGTTCTAGGGAGTGCTCCAGGAAAATTCGATGAAGGGGTGTAAAAAAGGTTTTTATAAGTACGAAAAGTAAAGTGGAACCTAAAGGTGAGTCAAATAGAAGGGTACGGAATTGTAAGATCGAGACTTAGGTAAAAGGTTAAAACATATATTAAGTGTTTTGAGAATTTTTAAATGGTAGTTCGATAGGTTTTATGATTTGACAGATTTTCTCCGATATGTTATTTAAAGACTAATAGTTCACACGTAAACATACACACATAGAAATAAGTTAATTAGAAAAAGACATATCAGTACGATCTTTCCTATAACAATTTGTATAAAGGATTTAAACCTTAGAGTTTACTGAAACATAACGAACATGTCTTCTTGGCTTGTACCTTTACATTTCAAATCCGGTTTTTGGTGTGAGGATTTTTTAATTAACTAGGCTGAGACATACTGGGGTTCTCTGCCGTCGGGTGGTCCGAGGGGACAGGGACCCTAAGAGGTCCGTTCTTGTGACCTCACCGAACGGTAAAGGAAGAGGTTACGTACTTTCACTTTTCACTTTCACTTCAGCGAGTCAGCACAGGCTGAGAATCACTGGGGTACCTGACCTCGGAAGGTCCGAGGAGGTAAGTACCCTAAAAGGTCCGTTCTCATGACCTCACCCCACGGTAACGGAAGAGACTAGTAACTACGGTAATATATGTAAAATCAAAGATAAGAGGAAGATATTGAAAATTTATTATAAAGACAAATTTAAGTAAATCTTGTTATATCAATAATATATGACATATATATATACGAACATATATATATATGTATATATATATATACATGTGTATATATATATGTTCGTATATATATATGACCTCTTCCGTTACCGTTGGGTGAGGTCGTGAGAACGGACCTCTTAGGGTACCTGTCTCCTCGGACCATCCGATGTCAGGTACCCCAGCGATTCTCAACCTATTCTGACTCATTGAAGTGAAAGTGAAAAGTGAAAGTACGTATGGTACATATATGAGAAATAAAAATAAGAGTAAAAAAGAAAAATAAAGAAAGTGTAAAAGAAAAAAAATAAAAATAGTAAAAAAGGACATCATTTACATAACACTTTGGACAGTTTAAACAAGAGGTGTAGAAATATAAAAAAGTAACAATTTTACCGAAGAAACATGGAAATTACCCCTTCTAAGGGGGTGAGAGAAGAAAAGATAATTTTCTGTGTGAAAACTATACGGTTTTATGTTATCTTTATTATACTACTTACAAAAGTATTGGTTTTGAGAGATCTCACTCCACTATATACAAAACACACACACACACACATAGTAAGGTATTAGTTTAAGGAAAGAAGAGAGAGTCTTCTTTCGTAGTGGAACTTTATTCTCGAGGATTGTGGGTATCAAATAATATATACACATATAATACAATATTAATTAAAATAATTAACGTTTTCAAAATTTACAGTAGAGATACCATAATGTTACGTAGTAAAAAACTTAGTAATAGAAACATTGTCAATAGGTTCATATATATCAAAGATAATTAAAAGTGAAGACATGACGTAATGAAATAAGTTTATATATCTATAAATATTTAGGTAATAGGTCTACCATTTATAACCCCAATAAAAGTCGTAAACGTTCACGTTTATAATAAAAAACATACACAACAAACGAGTATATGTATTCATAAAGAATTTATATAGTTATTCTCGGTTTAATGACACAGTTTTCTACACTTGGAGAAGTGAAATGATAAAGATTTAAACAGAATTTCGTCTATACTTTTCATATTTTCAAAATTAACATGGTTAGTCAAAACTTACAAGATACATGTGTAGTTAAGAATGAGAAACACCTGTTTAAAAATTTAGACTCTTCATTACTCATTATTTTAGGACAAAATAACTCCTAACTTATACACAAACTAAAATCGTCAACCCTTGTAGAAAAGTATATGAATAAGTCAAAAGGGGATTTAATAAATATACTTGAAATATAAGATGTCTATTAGGGAAATAATCCGAGAGTCATATAGTATATAAAAGATGTTTAGATAGTAAACACCTTATACTATTTAAACACACGAAGTAAGAATTAATATATTTATTTGTATCTATATTTTATGTATATACGTATATATAAATGAGTGTGTGTATATACGGTGTAACTGTATATATTTGTATGTTAAGATATAAATGTGAGTAATGTACTATATGTGTAAATCTATGGATAAATGTTTACTTTTATCACAAAAGGAGAAAATTGTACGTCTGTAGGTTATATGTGTTTACGTGTATATGTCATCTCTCTTTATAGAGACTAATTTCTACTACTTCCTTTCTACTAATACTATGACTACTGTTATATAGAGATCCACTCCACTAATAGCTATATAAACTATACATCGATTACTAAATGGAAGAAGTATTAGTTAAATAATATATTTATATATAACATATGGTTCTTTTTAATTCGCCTAGATATAACAGTACATTAATTTTTGACAAATACCGATTTTGAGTTTAGAAGGAAAATTTATTAGTTGTCCTACATAGACCATAAGAACGGAAGACTTTTAGTATCCGGACTAAAGAGAGGATATTAGTTAAACGAACCATATTCTAATGGAATTTTACAGGAGAGACATAGTGTTTACACTTCTATACAAAATCAAAATTTTGAACGTAAAGAGTTTAATTAACTTTACTAAATATGTATCAGAATAACTAGTCAGAATGTTATTTATTTTTTATTCTGGGTATCATAGTGTATAAAGTGTTATATTTATTGTAGAAAAGTTTAAAACGGTCTTAGTATTACTTCATATTCGACAGTTTTAGACTCGAGGATTTTTCATTAAATATTTAAGTTGAATTCTTTATTTTCGTACCAACATATTTGAAAAAAACAACAAAAAACAAAAAGACCACCGAGTGTGTGGTTTTTTAATTATCGTTTCCAAAGAAAAGAAAGATAGTAGAGAAGTATGTTGAGAAAGGTAATTATAAAAATTATGTCCTTACCATATAGTGATTATTATTTTAGAACAAAAGTCTCATTTATAATAATATCGTACACAAAAGAAGGGTCCCCTTTTCTCGTTGTAAATATAATGTATTTGAAAAATTTTTACAATAAAAATGATATAATCTTTAAAATCTGTAATAACACATTGACACGTATATAAATGAAACTCGAAAAGTCACTTTAATCACTTCGTTTTAAAAATAATACAGAAATTATTTATTTTGAGTACGTACCGAAAGGTAAAGAATATTATGTCTGGAGAAGAAGGTAAATTTATCAGAAAAAAAATTCACAAAGAATTAGGGGTTAGAATGTGAGGGTCTATGTTATAAGATAAAAACAACTTGATTGGGTCCAATTATAATATTACTTTGGTCTCGACTACTCCAAACAATGAAAAAGAAACGTATGAGGTTGGTATACTCCGATTTGTATAAGAGGACGTCAGAAATAACTTTAAAATAAGGAGACAGGTTGTTTTATTATCAATAAGTTTATTTACGTTGTGTCATCGTAATTTTTAACGTCCACAATTCATGTTTTAAAATAAAAAATTATAAATAAGTAAAAATTTATAAATAAAATTAACGAAGTTCGAGGACGGACGTACTTCGACGAAGTCAACACAGGTCGACAAACACTGGGATACCTGGTATCGGGTCGTCTGGGGAGACAGGTACCCTAAGAGATCCGTTCTTATGACCTCACCCAACGGTATGGGAGGAAGTCGTCTAGAAGGACTAGGTCCATAACTTGGGTACAGAAAATACAGAGGACTTGACCGTCTACACAAGAAATGGTAATCGTGGTGGACCTTCGGGTTCGTACGTGTGCGTTTTGTTCGAGTCTACGGTGTGAATTCCAGACACTGATAGCATTCCAACGTAGAATTACTGTTGTCCTGGAAAAGTGAAGAATCACTTGACATATCTTTAATTATTTTCTCTCCGAATATTGTAGATGTGTTACCCAAAAGTGGGGATGTAACAACTCTAGAGGACCAATATATAAGTATATTTTTATGTGAGACTATAAATTAAATAAAGTAATTCCGACTGTAAATATAAACGAATAATAAAACCCATTTTACAACGATACTAATCTAAGTGCTACTTTATGACGTACTTCAAACTTATGGTCTATGTAATAAAGGGTGTCAGTAGTACAACTGTAGAAAGAGTCGAAATATGGAATTTACTGGATTTATAAGTATAATTGGAACTCGTGATTCAAAATTTTACGAAGTGTATGAATTTTTTTTTACACGTTACTTCGATTTAGTACTTGGGTGAGTGACTTTTCTCTAGACGAACTTCACGTCTTAAATGGGTTCCTTTCTTACAGTTATTCGTCACGACTCAAGGTGTTTCTTTGATGAATTGTCGTTTATCTTGTTAACGAACGTTACTGTGTAAAGTTTGGGTTTCTTTACTCTCTAGAGACAGTTAACTGAAGTCGATCGTTAAACACCTCTTGTCTGAAGTTTTGAGGAATTCCATTGACAGACGTCCACACCGTAACAGGTATGTTATAATCCTGACATATCCATTACGTTTTAAACTTTTCATGGACCCCTATCGGCTCAGTTTCTACCATATTGTTCATCATTAGTCGACATGATAATTAATACGATCTGATGGTAATATTAGTTTCTTCGGGTGTTTACTATTGTACGTTCTTTTACAATGGACCTTTTACTCAACTAAGATTTTCCTTACGTCAGAAAGCTTCTTCTACGATAGTATAAAATTTGCTTATCCGTTACGGTTAGTTTCACAGGGTGTAAAATTATTATCGATTCTAAAATTTATAAATAATTTGTTTTGACCTATGATATTTAATATGTTATCTAATAGACTTTGGTGTTTGTGGTTTACAGTCCATAACAGAATCCCTGACCCTAACCCTTTTTTATATTTTCCTACCGTTTACAGTCTAAACCTATAGAAAATTCAATCACCGTCTTATAAATTCCCTTAAGGTCACTCTCAAGTCTTTCATTATTGTCCGTTTTATACATAAAAAATAAATTTTCAGTAAATTTTTCAGATACATTAAATTCTTACACAAAAATAATATTTAATACTATTTCATAGACTCATACAATTTACAATCTCTTATCGAAAGATAAATACAAAGATCCTTTCCTGTACTTATAAATTATTTACGTTTCGATACAGAGTAAGAACTAAAACTTTTATTTTAAGAAAAACGAGAAGGTAGAAAGTCTTTGAAATGATAAAAGATAATATACAGACAAGTTGATGATTCACTCCTCATAGACTGTTTGATTTATACTGAGTAGTCTCCCTTTTTTAAGTACTTTTATGTGTTTCAATAACGGTATAAGAAAAAAAAAATAGAATAAATGAAAAAAGGTCTTGAAAAACTCAAGATCATCTAAGTCAAGTCTTGTGTAGGATTTATTCCACTTGGTATTAAGATACGAGTTATAAGAAGAAGTGTGTCGTTTATGTGACCACAATCTAGAAGGTCTCTTCCCCGCACAATAATTAAATCAATCGACCATTTCAGTCCTTCCTAAAAAAGAAAATAACTTTATATTTTCTTATACAAAAATTTAAATTTCTGATAAAATATCTCGTCAAAATATAAATGTTAATCTTGACTCTACTTTCATTCTCTGAAGCATGTGTGGGTGATAGATGTATGGACGTAGTCAAGTCAAGTCAAGTCAACGTGTAAGTATAGACTGAGAAACACTGGGGTACCTGACGTCGTGTGGTCCGAAGGCCCAGGTTGTGGTTTGAGGCCCTCGAACGAGTCTGAGTACGGGTAGTTCAACCACTACGGTAGGTTGGTAGAGTAGAAGACAGTAGGGGAAGAGGACGGAAATTAAAAAGGGTCATAGTACTAGAAAAGATTACTCAGTCAAAAAACGTAGTCCACCGGTTTCACAACCTCGAAGTCGAAATCGTAGTCAGGAAGGTCACTTATAAGTCACAACTAAAGGAAATCCTAATTGACCAAACTAGAAGAACGTCAGGTTCCCCTAAAGTTAAGAGGTCGTGGTGTTAAACTTTCGTGGTTAAGAACCCTTCAGTCGGAATAAATACCCACTTGAGACTTTAAGAATGTATTGATGGCCTTTATTTTGTATCGAAACTGATATACCTACAAACAGTTGTTTCTCTACAGAGCGAAAAAATTATGTGACAGATCTAAACAGTTTCGAAAAGAAGGTTCCTCATTTTCAGAAAATTAAAGTACCGACGTCAATCACAGATATCACCAAAACCTCGGTTTCCTTTATATTTTGGACAGTGACCAAGTAAAAGGAGGGAAGATAAAAGGTACTTCACTACTCTGGTCTTCGGTACTAGAATCACAAAATTATAACTCAAAGTTCGGTCGAAAAAGTGAGAGTAGAAAGTATGAGTAGTTCTCCGATAAACCAAGGAGAAGTGAAAGACGGTAATCTCACCACAGTCAACGTATAGGTTATAACTATAAAAAGGACCTTTAGAACTAAGGTCGAACACTAAGTAGATACTGTCGTAAAGTGTACTACATTAGACGTATCTTCAATTCGTTCGTCCCACTGTTATATGTGGTAAAGGGTTGACGTTGGTCAGTCAACAAGGTACAGGTCAAGATTGACAACGAAGAACTGGACTTATTTCAAAAGAGTCCCTTGTCCACTTCACTGGAACATGAAGACAGAAATTCTTAAAGGGTACCAAACAACACTAGGTGTGTCAGTTTACGAAGTCACTACAGTTACTTCGTCTTCATCTACAAAAAGACCTTGAGGGAACGAAAGAGGTATTAGGTTAATTACAACCGTTGAACTAGAGACTTAGAAGACAGAAAAGATTTGGGTCGAACATGTTAACCATCAAGTGTCAAGTGGATGACGACTTTGGATCGGACTTCTTATTCGTATTGGAACAATCGTTCACTTTACTTGGATTGTCATACCAGTAAACTAGATACTTCCTTAATGTAAGATATCCAAACCTGTTTTGTAATAATTTATGGCACGTTTTATAAAAGTGATGTGCTTTTATAGGGGACATGAGACGGATAAGCACAGAGGGGGTAGGGGATGTCGGTGAGTAAAAAAAATTAGAGATCTCAATACAAAAAAGGTCTTACAGTCCATCAACCTTAGTATTTCATAACTTGGAAGAGTCTAAACGGATAAAGTGAATCATTATTAGTATATTAAAAGACAGAAAAGTACCGAAGTATCGAGTATAGAAAACTCATGTAGGTAATAGACCTACATGGTCAAATGAATAGGTAATGACCTCCCGTAGAACCAAAGAAAGTTCCAAGCTTTTAGTACTTATTATTGTAGGAACCGTCTAAAAAGTCCTTTATATAAATATTGATAAACCAATTTATGGTTCCTTATGTTAACAATCTAAACAAATTAATTTTTTTTTAGTTCGACAAAAGGTTTCACCGATATAGTAAAACATAAGGGTGGTCATCCTTTACTCTCAAGGTCGACGAGGTGTAAGAGGAATCGTAAACCACAACAGACACCAGATCTAAAACAGATAACATTACCAACACAGTACCCTAGAATAATAACAAAATTAAAAGGAAAGGAATTACTGTATACACCTCTTAGAAAAGTACTAGTATAAACGGTCGAGATCTAAAAGAGTATCAGGTCAGTTCCGATGCCAGTAGTGTCACCAGTGTATTACACCACTCTCGACCTACCATTTGTTCCCCCTTGTGACTTCTTGACTACGGAAACTTGACACCCCGACCTCTTCTGAGGACTCTCAGAGAACCTGTCGTTTCCCTAGTTTGGTCAGTTAGACTTCCCTTTAGTTAAGACTTATTAAAAAACTTCCTAACTACGACTTCGACTTTGAGATCATAAAACAAGTAGATTATACTTCTCGACTAAGTAACGTTTTCAGGGACTAAGACCCTTTGTAACTCCCGTCTTCTTCTCCGGTAGTCTCCTACTCTACCGTCCTACCATAGTGGTTACGTTACCTGTACTCGAACCCGTTGAAGTCCTCTACCACTCCCTGTCCCTCCGGACCACACGACGTCAGGTACCCCAGTGTTTCTTGACCTGTAATGACCCGTTGACTTGTCTTGAGGTTATGAAACCGGTGGAGCACACTTCTCAACTGAGTAACCTTTTCTAGGACTAAGACCCTCCCTAACCCCTATTCTCCTCTTCCCCTACTGTCTCCTACTCTATCGACCTACCGTAGTGGTTGAGTTACCTGTACTCAAACTCATTTGAGACCCTCAACCACTACCTGTCCCTCCGGGCCACACGACGCTAAGTACCCCACCGTTTTTCAACCTGTGTAGACTCGTTGACTTGACTTGACCCGTTGACTTGGTTTTGTTGTAAAATAGACTATAAGAAATTCATCAATGAAGTCTAACAATAATCTAACGAATATAAATATGTATTTAATCGTAAAGTATATCAATGAGTAATTTCGACTTTAAAATAAAATAGACTCTCTTACCTTTTTTTTTGTACTTAAAACGGAATCTATGTCTACTGTGAAAAAAGATGATTAACGTATTTCACTATTGTGACTCAGTTCATCAAATATTTTGTATACTTCGTTAGGTGTCTAGCTAGTTAGTGTTTTATCGTTTATAGGACATTATGAGTATTAAAGATATTTTAGTTTTAGTAAAATGTATTTTAGAAACGGAAATTTCTCAACAAGTCAAGTCGGAGAGTCAATACAGGATGTGAAAAGTTGAGGTACCTGACGTCTTACGGTCCTAAGTAACAGGTAGAGTCTGAGGACCTCAAACGAGTTTGAGTACGGGTAACTCAGCCACTACGGTAGGTTGGTAGAGTAGGAGACAACAAGGGAAGAGGAGAACGGGAGTTAGAAAGGGTCGTAGTCCCAGAAGAGATTACTCAGTTAGGAAACGTAGGCCTCCGGTTTTATAACCTGAAAGTCGAAGTAGTAGTCAGGAAGGTTACTTATAAGTCCTGACTAAAGGAAATTCTACCTGACCAACCTAGAGGAACGTCAGGTTTCCTGAGAGTTCGTAGAAGAGGTTGTCAAGTTTCGTAGTTAAGAAACCCCGAGTCGAAAGAAACATCAGGTTGAGAGTGTAGTCATGTACTGGTGACCTTTTTGGCATCGAAACTGATCTACCTGTAAACAACCGTTTCATTACAGAGACGAAAAATTATACCACAGTTTCAAACAATGTCTAAATGAAGGTTCCTCGTTCGTAGAAAATTAATGTACCGACGTCAGTGGTAGACGTCACTAAAACCTCGGGGTTTTATATTTCAGAGACTGAAAAAGGTAACAAAGGGGTAGATAAACATATTTCACTACCTTCGTCTACGGTACTAGAATCAAAAAACTTGTAACTCAAAAATCGGTCGAAAAGAGTGAGAGGAGAAGATGAAAGTAGTGCTCCGAGAAGTCAATAAAAAGTGAAAGACATCCCACCACAGTAGACGTACAGACTCCAATAGCTAAAAAGAGGGAAGTTAGAATTAAGGTCGAACACGAAGTAGGTCAGACCGTAAAACGTACTCCATGAGACGTATATTCAATTTATTTCTCCAACTGTTGGAACTGTATTTGGAAAGGGTTAAACCTTGGTCAGGTAACAAAGTATAGACCAAGATTGAGAACGAAGAACTGGACTTGTGTCTAAAGAGTCCTCCGTCTATTCCACCAGTCCATAAGGGTTGAGAACTTCTTAAAAGGTATCGAAAAACATTACGTACGTCAGTTTCGAAATCGTATCAGTTACTTCTTCTTCATCTACAATCTCTCATCTTACGACAGGATCAATTACGATAAAAAAGGTCAAAGAAAAAAAAAAAAATTTACCCTTATCTAAAATTATCTAAAGAACACAAAGACGAATCAACAAAGTCAGTACAGGGTGAGAAACGCTGTGACATATGACATCGGACTTTCCGAGGAGACAGGTACCCTAAGAGGTCCGTTCTTATGACCTTACACACCGGTACTGGAAAAGGTTCCCTAGAAGGACTGGGTCCCTAATTTGGACACAGAGAATGTAGAGGACGTAACCGGCCACCCAAGAAATTACGATCGTGGTGGACCCTTCGGGACAATCTAAAGAACACTCATTACATTATTAGACTTTTAATTAACACCAACTTTCGTTTTCCGTTTCTTTTTTATTGAATCCTCTACGTTCCTGATCAAATAAAAGGAAAGAAGATCCTAAAGTCACCAACTTTGTAAGACCAATACATCTGAACAATACTCTTGTCACTACAAATATTACGGATGGGATCCTGTACCAACCGGGAGTTAATTATAATTGACATAAACTTAATATTTCGACTGAAATGTATCCGAAAGTTCTTTCAATAATTAAGTCCATGAAGGACTTACCAAGTCACCAATTGTGAGACGAAGGGTTTCGTTCTCCAGACTTTAAGTAGGAACCAGTCTCTAATTTTGGGGTACATGACACACCACACCGATTTTTCTCTTTTATTGACTAGGTATGTGTAACTCACTAGTAATTAAAACTTTATAATCCCTTTTTTTTCAACTCAGACTTTGAACTTCAGGAGATTACTGTATTAAAAAAACAAACAAAACAGATAGAGAAAAATTGGATTGTTTATTTCCTTTAGGAATTTCTAACACTAGTCTCTTTAATTTTATACCGTCAAAATTAGACGGTATTAAATTGTATAAATTGGAATGTAGTAACCGTTAACTAACATATACACGTACGTAAGTGTACTCACATTACTACTTCTCGTAAACTATGTTTAGGGAATTTTAAGTTGATCAGACCTATCTTCTGTTTGTAAAGGGAAGGAAAGTCGACAAAAAACCACCAATATACTAGGACTAACGAAAAGACATAACTTAAAACACTAAACATACACTATTATTCAGAGAGTCATACGAGTTGACCTATTAAGAGAAAAAAGGACTGTCAAGTGTGTTTATCGTTATTTGAATAGACTTCGGACGACGAAAGAAATACAGTAAATCTTTACTCAATGACAATATAAAAGTCGTATTTAACTTAAAACAGGAAAATTTGTGCCTAAACTCACCAGAACATGAAGTCAAAAACAAAAAAAAAAGGGGAGAATACAATGTCCTATAATGAATCAGGTTTCACTGTGTGACATCGTTCTCATGATAAATTTAGGATAACGATAACACTTTAGACCCTAAACAAAGATACCTGTGACTCGGTTCGATTGTCATTCCCAAAGTATCGGATTGTATCTGAATCCTTGGATTTGCCAGAGATAATTTTACTTCACTGATATTTAATTCGTTCGTGACACATATAATGTGTTTCTTGATTAAATAGTTTAAAGGAGACGTCTTTGTATAACTTTTTACTAATAATCTCGAAGTTCTTAAAAAAAATTTCGTCTTTTCTGGTGATGAATGGGGTTAGGATTATTGATATCTAATTAGTAAAACTACGACGATGATCGTGTTTGTATACTATTATTCAATCTATATTACTTTCTACTGTATAAATAATTAGATCTTATTTTGACCAGGTAACCGAATTCACACACACACACCAGGTGGTGAGACAGAATAGACTGAGAAACACTCCGGTACCTGACATCGGGTTGTCCGAGGAGACAGGTGTCTTAAAGGGTCCGTCCTTATGATCACTCAAGGATGATGTCTAGAAGGACTAAGTCCTTAGGTTGGACCCAGAGAACGTAACCGTCCGTCCAAGAAATGGCAATCGCGGTGGATCTCATTTTGACGACGACGATTCAGTGAAGTCAGCACAGGCTAAGACACGCTGGGGTATCTGCCGTCGGGTGGTCCGAAGGGACAGGGACCTTAAGAGGTCCGTACTTGTAACCTCACCCAACGGTAAAGGAAGAGGTTACGTACTTTCACTTTCACTTCAACGAGTCAGGATCCCCCACTATATTACTCGTAGAGATCTTTGTTGTAAGAGACTGACATATAGATAAATTTTTTTTTATTTCTTTTCTTGTTTTACAACCATATTTGACTTTTACAAATTACTTGGTCAATTTAACATATTTTCACGATGTAATTCTTCTAATAAAAAAAAAAGAAGTAAGATAAAGTCACCCTTATAACGAAAGGTTACACCCAAAAACACTCCCAGGAACACGAAGGGAACACCGAGTCAGCCATTTCTTAGTGGACGTCACGTCCTCTGGACCCAAGCTAGGGACCCAACCCTTCTAGGGGACCTCTTCCCTTTGTGATGGTTAAGGTCATAAGACTGGATCTCTTAAGGTACCTTACGTCTCAGGGACTCCAGCGTTTCTCGGCTTGTACTGACCCGCTGAAAGTAAAGTGGTCCAGTTCTAAGAACACAAGACTCTTCCCGTAGAAATGATTACACTTAGACGGAACGAATTACAAAGTGAATCGGTAGTTGGATAAGTAAGTAAGACCTCTCAAAGTCCATCCGACTCTAACTACAGCGTATTTCAAATGAAGTAGTCACTACTAATTCATTTCTTTCGCTTCAACGAGTCAGTACAGACTGAGAAACGTTGGGGTACCTGACATCGGATAGTCCGAGAAGGCAGGTACCCTAAAAGGTCCGTTCTTATGTCCTCACCCAACGGTAAAGGAAGAGGTCACTAGAAGGGCTGGGTCCCTAGTTTGGGCCCAGAGGGAGTAACATCCGTCTACGAAATGGCAGACTCGGTGGTCCCTTCATGGGATAGTTACTACTGACTGGAAATAAATAAAAGGAGTTTTAACGATATTTTATTTAGAATTAGATGATCATTACATTGGATTAGTAATAGGTTAACGATCAGTTTATGTATTATAATGATATCGTTAGCATGTATTAAAGTTTATTTTATTAAGATCTTTCGGAGTATACTAGTTAAAAGTTGTTAAAATTTAACATACTTTGTCCTATTAGTATTCATTTATAATTTTTTATTAATTCTGAATATTTCCGAATATTGTAGGTTTCATACATATAAAATCTGTGTGGACCCCAACATCTTTTGTAGGGACAAAGGGGTTAGAAAAATAAAAAAGACTAAAGTCGAACCAAACGGACTTGATAATTTCGTTCCGTTCCTAAGATTTAATAAAACCTACAGATACGTTTATAAGTAAAAAAAGAAAAATCTGGGAAAGTGGTTAGAAAACAAAATGGATAGGGTTCATCATAATGGATAAGGAACGGTTTTTTTATTTTTTTTCACGATGTAACCACCGTGTGTTTTTAACGTACTCTTTTGTGACTTAGGAAAATTAGTTTTCTTTCTTCTTTTTTCAGAAAACTTCAGACGAATGAAAATTTATCTTTGTTTATTAATAACTACACATACAGTCTCAAAGTCAATTCTGAATTTAGTTTACACTGTTATCTTTTACTTTTAGACAACAGAAAGATATAAGTCGAAATCATCGACTACTTGTATAACCTTTTAACACACAACATCTTCACCTTCTGTGTAAATCTCTGTTTAAAGGTCTATTTCGTGGTTTTTAGTAGACAAACAAACAAATTTCGATATAACGTTTCAGGTTGGTTGTAGGAACTCCTACTCGAGTATAAAATTTACTTCATTTTTATTAACGATTTTAATTCGTTTTTTTTTATCATAAAATCTGATGAGATACCTAACTCCAACCGTAATTAATGTAATAATTTTATACGTTCACCGAGCATATTGAGTTATGATCTTTTTGTTCGTTGGGTTAGTTTTTCAACTGTCTTCTGGATTTGTCTGTAAAGAGGTTTCTATATGTCTACCGATTATTTGTGCACTTTTTTACAGGTTATAGAGAATTATCTCTTCACGTTTAGTTTCGATGTTTCTCTGTCATGGAGTGTGGTTAGTTTTACTGGTAGAAGTTTTTTATACGTTAGTTATTTACGACCTCTCTCGTACCTCTTTTCCCTTGTGGGAACGTGACAACCACACCTACATTTAACTACGTCGGTGACACCTTCTGTCATACCTCTAAAGAATTTCTTTTTGATCCTTATTTTGATGGTATACTAGGTTGTTAGAGTGATGACCCGTCTACGTGACTCCTTTAGTATTAATTTTTTTTTTTTGTGCATCGTGTTACAGATAACATCGTGATAAATTTTTAAATTTTATCGATCCTATACCTTCGTTGGATCTACAGGTAGCTGTCTACTTACCTATGTCTTCAACACGATGTATATGCATATTACCCTATTACGAGTCTGTAATTTTCCTTACGAAAACTCAGTCAAGATTACTCCGTCTACTTGAATCTTCGATAATATGTCGCACTTCTTTCAGTCTTTCTCTTTTTGTTTACAGTGTTTATTTACGTATATATACCTTATGTCTTTCTACTATGACTACTTGGATAAACGTCCCTTCGTCATCCCTATGTCTATGTCTCTTGTCTGAACACCTGTGTCCCGTTCTCCCTTCCACTCCCACCCTGTTTACCTCCCTCACCGTACCTTTGTATAAATGATGGTATACATTTGTTCTATACGTCATCCTTAAACGACATACTAAGTCCCTTGAGTTTGTCTCCGAGACACTGTTTAATCTCCCTATTCTACCCCACCCTCCACCCTCCCTCCAAGTTCTCTCTCCCCTATATACATATGGATACCTACTAAGTACAACCATATACGTTCTTTACTTGTGTTTTAACATTTCGTTAACGAAATGTCATTGAGTCAGTATAGGTTGAGAAACGTTGGGGTACCTGACAACGTGTGGTCGGATAGGAAGTGATAGAGGGTCTCAAACGAGTTTAAGTAGAGGTAACTCAACTATTAGGGTACGTCGGTAGAGTCGGAGACAGAAGGAAAAGAGAAGGACGGAAGTTAGAACGGGTCGTAATTCCCGAAAAGGTTACTCAACCGGTAAGTGTAGTTCACGTGTTAATAACCTCGAAGTCGTAACCAGGAAAGTTACTTATAACTCTCGACTAAAGGGAGTCCTAACCGTCCTAACTAGAGAAACTTCAGGTTCCCTGAGAGTTCTCAGAAGAGGTTGTGGTGTCAAGTTTCCGTAGTCAAGAAGTCACGAGTCGGAAGAAATACCAGGTTAAGAGGGTAGGAATGTACTGATGACCTTTTTGGTATGGAAACTGAGATGTCTGGAAACGACCGTTTCACTATAGAGACGAAAAAAAAATATGTGTTAGATTCAAACAGTGTCGGAAAGAAGGTTCCTCGGTCGTAGATAATTAAAGAACCGACATCAGTGACAGGAGTCTCTAAGACCTCACGTTCTTTTATTTCAGACAGTAGACAAAGGTAACAAAGGGGTTGATAAACGGTACTTCACTACCCTGACCTACGGTAATAGAAGTAAAAAACTTGCGACTCAAAATTCCGTCGAAAAAGAGAGAGGAGAAGGTGATAGTAGTTTTCCGAAAAATCAAGAAGAAGTGAAAGACGGAAATTCCACCATAGTAGACGTATAGACTCCAATATTATAAAGAGGACCTTTAGGACTAATGTCAAACTCGAAGTAGATCGGGTCGTAAAGTGTACTACATGAGACGTATATTGAATTTCTTCGTCCCACTGTTATATGTCGGAACTTCATGAGAAAAGGGTTAAAATAGGATCAGTCAAAAAGGAACAGGTCAAGAGTTAAAAGGAAGTTAATTTTTAATTTTTTATTGAACTACGTTACTTTTAAATAATGGTTTAAAGGGTGAATTAAATAGTAAAATTAGTACATATTAAAGAATAGTAATAGAACATTACTTCAACGAACTGTTGGGGTCTTTTATATTTCGATGATTAAATAAAGGACACAAGGGTAAGAGAAGACTTTTGGTACTGTTTTACTGTTTTATTCAATGTCAGTACAACCACTCTTTAAGGAGTCAACAATATACATATCAAATAATCGAAGAAAGAAGTTTGTTATTAAAATTATTAATATCTTAATCGGGGTCTTTATTGATAACACAAAAAAAAATAACTATTGTAGATGAATTGTTGTTGTTGTTGTTGTTTACGTCTACATTATTTGACAGTTTTGTACTAATAGAGACATCCCAGTGTCTACAGTTATTAATAGATACAGTGTTCCAAACCTGTAGAAGGTAAGTACGGGAGGAACTAAAATTAACGGACAATTGTGATAAGTAGAATATAGTGTTTGACCACTCCCTTAACTTTCACAACTAACAGAACTATGATCAATGAATATTCGTTTTTCTTTGTTTTTTTACTCTATCAGTACATTACTTTCTTATGAGAAAGAGACTTATCATTACTTCCTGTATTTATATTACATTATATATTTATATGGAACACACATCTCAGTTTTCATTATAAAGATAGAAATACTGACAAGAAAAAAGTTTCATGTCTTTGTAGATTACGTTATTACTTTTACTTATATCATATCAAGTTCTATATAAATTTGTGTGTAGACTTTTTTGGAAACACCCTATTTATCGTAAATAAAAAAAAAAATTAAAGTTTATTCTCCTTTCACTCCGAATTCTCATATGTAAAATAAGTCTTTGAGTGTATCATTCACATTTTGAGTATATATTTGAAGTTTTGGGTAAGTTAGAGGTCATATGATACTTTGTCTCACTACGGGGACTTTACTACCTAATCAGTCTTTCATGTTTAGGTGTTAAGTTTAAAGTGTTTACCTCGTCCAATTCCAGAAACGTTCACAAAACTGTTGATATAACGATTTTACCTCACCTCTCCTTAAATTTCAACAACTCCCACTTAGACTCAATACATTCCTTCAGACTTTTAACCCCTAACCCTCCACAATGTCGAGTAGTGAACTTTTATCGACTATGAACACTGTCTAAAATTCCTTTTCACCAAAGGACCCCCTATTCATATCCGTCTCCTCCTCTGACTTTTCGTTCCCGGACTATTCTTTTTATTTACTTACATAAGTGTATTACGATTCCACCCCCATCTACATCCTTAAACCCTTCTCAGTTGGAATTCCTTTCAATATTTCTTTAGTCTTGTTTTACTATCACTTCATCATTTATTTATCCTTCGTAAAATCTTACAACGTTAAGTTCTAAATTACAAACCAAGTACAAACGGTTTCTTCTATGACTTATAATGTACAAAGTAATAATGTCATATATAAAAGGTGAAGATCTGTATTTGGAGTAAGTCTCCTGTATAACACATGGTATACTTTTAGTCGTTTGAAAGTACTATACTTTATTGTATACTAATTTATCTGTACACTTCTTACCAAAATTCAAATAATGATTCATTTCACATAATAAAATTTCGTTCATCGAATGTACCTATAACTTATAATTCTTTGACAATCATACTTTTTATATGATGTGAAAAAGTTTTGTTTTGAGTAAAACCATTAGAAACTCGAATAGTGGTATATTGGTGAAATATATATAAATTTGACGTTTCGATAACAGTAGTTCTATCGTACCATGACCGTGTTTCTGTCTTTATATCTGTTTACCTTGTTCTATCTTTCTGGTCTCTCTTTACATGTGTGAATACCTGTGGAACAGAGACTGTTTCTCCCCTTTTAAATGTTACCTCTTTTCTGTCAGAGAAGTTGTTCACCACGACCCTTATGACCAGTTGATACAAGCTTTCTTACTTTAATCTCGTTTCGATTTATTTCTATACATTTCTCACCCGAGAACGTCTTTTATTAAAGGTATATCAAATTCATCGAAATTCAAACTGGGGTCATATTCAACGATATCGTGAACTTTCTTGTTTTAAATTTTTGTCTTTACAACTCTTTAATTTTCACTACCTTAAATTTATCACTCCAAGTACCACTAAACCATCATAAGAACTGACGACAATTTGACTATCTGGATTATGAAAAAGACACTCAACACAGACTGAGACGCTGGGGTTCTTGACATCGGGAGGTCCGAGGAGACAGGTATCTTCGAAGTGTATTAAACGGACCTAAAGTCCAGTTATTCATATGTAAAAAGGAGGAATCAAAATACAATTAATGTACAAAGAGGTTCATGTTATACGAATACTACACTGTATTTTTACTGTTTTCTTTAATGTTACTTTTCAGTTATAGTCCAGAAAAAACCAAGGGTTTGTGTCTCACTAAGTAATTTTAGATGGAGAAAATTGAGAAAAGTGAATAAAGGAGTATGAATAGAGTTATTGAGACATTTTATAAACATTGATAATTGTTGACTCAAGACATTTTATAAACATGGATTGAAAACTAAATTGTTCACGTAATAACACTAAGTATTTATTTATATATCTATCTATCTATGTCTACATCTATATCTATATCTATACCCCAAAAGTAGACACAAAGACCGTGTTTCTCTGATTTCGGGAACCCTAAAGGATTTACTAATTTCTATATTACAACAGGAAACAGTACTTCACTTGAAACCCGGGGTGGATTCGTGTCCACGGGTAGCGGGTCCCTGGATCAGTACCGTTACCTAACCGTGAAAGTAAACGTGGGGTACTCGAAGACCCTCCCCTCTCCCCGACCCTTAACCTAATTAGGAGTCATTGGTAACTAAATTAGTTAGTTAGTACTGATACATAAACTCAAAGGTATTTTTGATTTTTCCTACCCTAAACCTCTCGAAGGTCCTACCACTTGGGTTCCTGTGAACCTCTCTCACCATGTAAGTCTTTTCCATACCTTAGAGGAACGGAAAAGGGGTATGAAACGGGATTCAGTTGAAGGTACACCAATAAAGACTTAACTCATTTTATAAAGAGACTCAAGACATTTGTTTAAGTACCTTGGGTTTCTCCTCCAGTAACACTGGAGGTTAGGTATCGGTCCACCATGTCTTCGTGTCCATTGTTGGACTTGAACGTGGACCATAGGTTTCACCTCCATTTCCAGTCTGAACATCCTGACTCCGGAATTGACTACCTAGACTACGATAGAAGTCCATCTATCACAGTTTTAATCCAACCTATAAACCTGTGAGTTGACCACTGATTCTAAAAGACTCACCAAACCTCTTTGGGGGAGGGGTGTATATGACCTTACTCAGTTTAATCCTCGTGTTAGAATTACTGAAATCTGTTTCAATCAATTTAAATAAAGTCAGTGAGTCAGTACAGACTGAGAAACGCTGGGGTACCTAACATCGGGTGGTCCGAAGAGGTAGGTACCCTAAAAGGTCCGTTCTTATGATCTCACCCAACGGTAAAGGAAAAGGTCCCCTAGCAGGACTGGTTCCCTAACTTGGTCCAGAGGGAGTAATGTCCGTCTGCGAAATTGGAGACTCGGTGGTCATGTACGATTACTGAAATCTGTTACTCCGTAATTTACTACGGAGTAAAATAAATGGATCATTTATTTATTAATCAAGAAAATCAACATAAAGACTACTCAATATTACCACAAAATAACTTATAATATAAGTTTGTATACAAAAATTCGTTATTTGTAAATTGTATAGAGTATTGAGACGTGTAAAATTCTATATATATACGGTAGAACATAAACAGAATATAAAAGAAGAGATGATAATTTTAAAGGATTCACAATGTGAATATTAAAAAGTAGAAATCAAGTGATTATATATGTAAAAGGGATTTTGGTATCATTTTATTTTCATCCTTGAAGCTATAATGACAGGGTAAAAGATGGTGGTGGGTTAAAACGAGGACCTTTCACAACTCTTCTAATAACACGTGTCTAGTGACCAGGGTCTTCTCCTGAAATTTGTGAAAACGGGTGACGTGGAACCATACTCTAAGTAATTCTTCTTGAGTTGTGTCAGTTCGTCACCCATCTGGCTACGAATAACTATGTCTCTTCTCTGTCTCATTCTAGTCGAAATCCTCACATGTATCTTCGGAGTTCCGGTCGTCTAAAGAGAACCTCTTGTTGTGTCCCGTTAAACAGATATACTCGGGAGGAACAATTTACGTCTATCTTGACAACCAGTCCCTAGTATACGTCACGTATGATGTTCGTTTCTTTTTTTCTCGTAAGAAAATCGGACTTTGTCGGATTCTATAAGGGAGGATTTCACTATTAGAGTCTTGTCCGGAGTACCAAAAAAATCGAGAACTTTTCTTTCACAACGTTCGGGTTCCGGGTCATAATTGACCGGGTAACCCACGGTTTTGTACTTGTTCCATATACTTGTTCCTTTGACGGTAAGGGTCGTCTTTCAGACTGAATTTAAGTGAAAAGCTGAAACAAAATATGGTAAGTTGCTGAAAAATTCTAGTGAAATAACAATTACAAATTTTAAATTACTCTCTAAAGCTCTGTCAAACGAAAAGTAAAACTAATAACTCACATTGAAAATCTTTGTTTATACACCAAAAGTATAGATTTGTAAAAAAAGATAATAAAGAAATTAGAAATAAGAAGGGTTATAAAGGGTAAGTCAGAAGGTCTCGAAGAATTGTCCAAAGTTCAGATACTTAGTATAATCACTGTAAAAGGTATAAATAGAAAGATAAATCGAAACTTTGTTTAAAGGAGTTTATATTAAATTCGAAAAAATAAAAACTGATATATAAAGTTATATATATATCTATATACAAATTATATTCGTATGAATATACACACGTATAAAGTCATAAAAAATATATGTGTGTATGCAATAACACATATATTTAAAAAGTTGTCATTTTTGTTGAATCTATGGGTAGTGAACTGTTCATCTATTTAATATAGAGTACAGATATGTAAGGTGTTTGTATTAGTAGTATGCAGTTAAAATTCTTTGATTAGAACTCACTCTTTTACTTTTTACTCTGTATATCTTTATAATTTTTCTACGTAATAGACCCTTGTCTTTTTGTTATGATACATATCTATATTTATTTAAAATATAAAAATATTATCATGGAGAACCTCTTCCTTTACCATAGGGTGAGGTCATAAGAACGGACCTTTTAGGGTACCTACCTACTCGGACCACCCGATATCAAGTGTGAAAACGTTTCACAACCTATACTATCTCACTGATTGTATGTGTGTGTGTATGTGTACACACACGGTGCTCTATACATACATATAATGTTAATACCAATAGATTACATTACTTTCTCTTACCTTCTTTTGTCTTATTAAACACTTCCTTTTTTACGGTACTTTAAAATTTTTTATGTATAAAAGTATCAAGTTACAATTTCTAAAAGAGAAAGACACCAAGTTTATTGTTTTAAGTTGGTTAATAATGTTGTACCAGTTGTTTTCTCAGGATTGACGTCATGAACCCACGTTAGAGTTTTTAGTGTCTTACTAGAGACAAGTAAAGGGTCCGTTTGGTAAGTTATAGTACCAGTAGGTTCGGATACGGGGTTGGTCCTTTCGACTTCTTCGACTTCAACTTGTCAAGTTACTTCTGAATGTTCTGGAAAGTCTTGATGTGGGGTTTTTCTACAGTAAATGTAATATTCCCTGACCGTACGTTTTCATCCTTCTTTTCTTTGTGGACCTCATTGTCCGTTTAAACCAGAACCTCATGTCTTACTTCGTCCCGTTTCCGATTGTCCCAAAACGGTTCCCTTGTGTGACCAGTATCGTTTGTGGGAGAAGGTTGTTGTGTTCTCTTCTGAGATGTGTACTTCTAGTCTTCTACCACTTGTGACTTTAGTCTGACTATTATAAGAAACGTCGGTTTCTACCTCTTCGAGATATGTCAGTCGTTTTTGTTCTGACCCTCGACTGACACCGAGTCTAGTACTTGAGGAGTAACGGTTTACCTCTGAATTTAACTTCTTTCACCCCTTTTGGTGATCTGGTAAGTCCATACTGGATTGAGTTTAGGGAATACTAATATGTCACCTTCACTGTGTATCTAAATTCCCTGTTATAGACTATCTGTCTCACAGACTACTTGATACCTGACTCCAAGTACTGTAACATGTCCTCTGTCCCTAGTTCTGGTAGGGGTCCCTTTTCTTTACGTTTTTTTCGTTTTACCGACAGACTCGTCCGGAATACTTGTCGACACTTTTCTTCTCTTCACTTTGTGTTTCCTCTTTTCCTTTTTATATTCGTAGACTTACGTCTCATGGTTTCTTTCATTCCTCTCTATTCTTTCACTTGGAGTCGTTAGTTACGTTTCTTTATCTTCTTTTGTCGTCTTACCCTTCCTGATCTCTAGAGAAGTTTTTTTTAATCTCTATGGTTTCCTTATAAAGTACGTTTCTACCCGATTTATTTCCTGTTTTTAACATACCCGGATTGTTTTCGTCTTCTATAATTCTTCTCCACCGTTCTTATGTGTCTTCTTGCATGTTTTTTCTAGAAGTACTGGGTCTATTAGTACTACCACACTAGTGATTGGATCTCGGTCTGTATGACCTTACACCCGGAATCTTCGTAGTAATGCTTGTTTCCATCACCTCCACTACCTTAAGGTCACCTCGATAAAGTTTAGGACTTTCTACTATCACATTTTCACGACGTGAGTTATACGGTCGTTTAAACCTTTTGAGTCGTCACCGGTGTCCTGACCTTTTACAGTCAAAAGTAAGGTTAGGGTTTCTTTCCGTTACTGTTTCTTAAGAGTTTGATGGCTTGTTAACATGAGTAGAGGGTCCGATCATTTCATTACAAGGTTTAAAACGTTTGGTCCGAATCCGACATGTACTTGGTACTTGAAGGTCTACCAGTTCGACCTAAATCTTTTCCGTCTTCTTAGTCTCTAGTTTAACGGTTGTAAACGACCTAGTAGCTTTTTCGTTCTCTCAAGGTCTTTTTGTAGATAAAAACGAAATAACTGATACAGTTTCGGAAACTGACACACCTAGTGTTCTTTGACACCTTTTAAGACTTTCTCTACCCTTATAATCTGGTGGACTGGACGGGGAACATTTCGGACATACGTCCATCCTTCGTAGTCAATCTTGACCTGTACCTTGTTGTCTGACCAAGGTTTATCCTTTTCCTCTTCCAGTTCCGACATATAACAGTGGGACGAATAAATTGAAGATACGTCTCATGTAGTACTCTTTGCAACCCGACCTCCTTCATGTTCGACCTTAGTTCAAACGGCCCTATTTATAGTTATTGGAGTCTATACGTCTACTGGGGTGGGAATACCATCTTTCACTTCTCCTCGATTTTTAGGAGAACTACTTTTACTTTCCTCCTCTCACTTTTTCAAACGAATTTCGAGTTGTAAGTCTTTTGTTTCTAGTACCGTAGACCAGGGTAGTAAAGTACCCTTTATCTACCCCTTTGTCACCTTTGTCACAGTCTGAAATAAAAACCCCCGAGGCTTTTGTGACGTCTACCACTGACGTCGGCACTTTAATTTTCTACGAATGAGGAACCTTCCTTTCAATACTGGTTGGATCTATCATATAACTTTTCGTTTCTATAACGAAACGGTTGTTTCCAGGTAGATCAGTTCCGATACCAAAAAGGTCACCAGTGTATACCTACACTCCCAACCTGACACTTCTTTGGACTAGTGGATTCTTAACTACGAAAAGTTGAAACCACAACCTCTTCTGAGAACTCTCAGGGAACCTGACGTTCCTCCAGGTTGATAAAGTAGGATTTCCTCTAGTCAGGACCCACAAGTGCCTGCCTGACTATGACTCCGACTTTGAAGTTATGAAACCGGTGGAGTACACTTCTAAACTGAGTAACCTTTTCTGGGACTATGACCCTCCCTAACCCCCGTCCTCCTCTTCCCCTGCTGTCTCCTACTCTACCGACCAACCGTAGTGGCTGAGTTACCTTCACTCAAACTCACTTGAGGCCCTCAACTACTACCTGTCCCTCCGGACCACACGACACTAAGTACCCCAGCGTTTCTCAACCTGTACTGACTCGCTGACTTGCCTATGATTTATGTATAATTAAACACAAGTAATTTAAACAGTAGTGACAATGTCTCGTTCCTGAACTCGACAGACTGGACGTATCTTCGGTAAAACGTCATGACGTAAAAACATCTTTGTCGAGATAAGTCTTCCACTGGTAGTTCCTCTATTCTCCGTCCCGAATTGATGTTTTAGGTTTAACAAGGATCATCATTGAGTTGTCTTACGGTAGTAAGGTAAACCACCTAAGAGACTTCAAGATTTACCCTTAATAAAACTCCTTTCTTTTTTTTTTTTTTTCGGTCACAAACGAAGTCGTCGTATATGTGTTTTTGACATTAATATTTTCTTAGAATCGTACCATGGACACGTTCTTATTGTACAATAAAACACTTCGGCAGAGATAAAAAATAACAAATAAGTGAGGTCTCAAAAACAATTTCATTACTTTTTAAAATCCTTATCTATCACCACTAACAACGTGTTACATTACTTACCTTAAACATAGTGTTTTAAATAATTTAAAACAATTCTAACGATTCATATATATATATACGTTTTAAAAATTTTATCGATACATGTATATATACGTTTTATTCGAATGTTTTCTATGTAAGTAAGACATCTCTAAAGTAATATAGCGTAGTAACAAGGGGTAAGAGAAATTGAAACATTCTCTTTTAACTTTTTATTAATCTTACTGTTCTATATTATATAATAATAAACTAAAAAAGAACAAAATTTCAACTTGTTTATATTATGTAATTATATACCTGATATGACTTTTTATTTATTTGGTAGACATTACTTTCGGTACCATCCTGAAAAAAAAAAATTAGAGTGTCCTAGTAAAGATTCTTACGTAAGAAACAAATATCTCTTTTATAGAAGGTCAAAATTTACGACCATGTAAGTCTTAAATAAACACTCAGAGAACGGAAAAGCGATCTTGACAGAGGAGGGGTTAAAGTTAGACGAAAACGATTTCTTGGTTTTAGAAAATCAAGACATAAATGTTCTTCACTCCAAACTGCACAATACTTTCACTTTCAACGAGTCAGTACGGGTTGAGAAACGTTGAGGTACAAGATATGTCAGGTACCATAAGAAGTCCGGTCTTATGACCTTACCCATCGGAAAGGGAAGAAGTCTTCTAGAAGGGTTAGGTCCCAAACTTGAGTCCAGAGGACGTAACGTCCGTCAAAAAAAAAAAAAAATTTGGTAGACTTCGTGGTCCCTTTAGGTACTTACGACCTCACCCATCTAATAGGGAAGAGGTCACCTAGAAGGACTGGGTCTTTAACTTAACCCCAGAAGACGTAACGCCCTTCCAAGAAATGGTCGACTCGATAGTCTCTTAGGGTCTATACAATATGGTATCAAATTAAATATAAACAGAGTGTTTATTACTATGTCAAGATATTGACAGGATTCCGGTCTATATACAAATAATTTATGTCTCCCAGTAAAAAACAAAACTTGACGAAGTATCGTATAGTGGTTGTGACAGTCTTCTACTGTATAAATCACACTAATTGACAAGAAAATGATCTGTACGTTTAAATTTATACCAAATAAAACGTAGACGAGTTAATGAATCTGATGATGGTCAAAAGATTATAACAGTACAGTCTTACACCAATACCGTTGTTACGTTGTAAATCTTATTCTTCTTGATCTAAAAACAAGTGTGAAAAACAAGAAATAAATCTAGAAAGATTAAGTTGAAAAATTCACGTAACATTTAAAAAGACTATTATCGTACACGAACGGGATAGATGAAGACAATCGAATTCTTTATTGTTGTTGTTGTTTTTTTAGAAACTTTACTAAAACACGGGATCCCCTTTAGTAATATTTATAATGAACACCTCATACCATAGTATCATTAACATATTTTAAAAAACTTTACTTTGTTCAATGACTTTTGGTTACTTGTTTAAGTGACTTTATTTTACCTTAAGTAATATTCTTTGACATCTCAGTGTAAAAAAAGGATATAATGGAAAGTAAACGGAGAACAGTAAAAGTAAAAGATCAGAATAGGGATTTCTTTTTGTCTCTAAAGTTAAGTAGATGACTATTGTTCCTGACCAAAATAGATCACTTTACATAATGACGAAACTAAAAACGTATCAAGGAAATTTAAGACGATCAACAACAGGAGAACCGTACAGGTAAAAAGGAGACCTCAGTCCTAGTGATACTAGACATGAAACTAAAGTATAAGTAAAGAAACGACGGGGAACGTGAGACATATTACTGTACCTACAGACAGTACAACTTCTTTCTTCTATAAAAAAACACATGAAATTTTTTCACTTAAATCTCAAAACGACTACGTGTACATTGTTATTATATACTACCTCACATTTTAATCAAAACCAATTTACCTTTAAAATTCATTATAATTTAACACATTTCAATTATTAATCACTTTCCTTTTTCAGTCTCTGTTCCCCTTTTTTTTTCTTTCCATGGTCTCAATTCTCTAAATTTAGACACAAAAAAGAACAACCACCAAAGGGAGTCACCAATATTTTTGTACGGTTATGTAGAGTATACTTAATAAATAAGTAACACATGTACGAAGTTTAACAAATACAGATACTCTTCAATTAATATATGTATAGGAATGTCTTACCCTTTCTGATCTCTAGAGAAGTTCTTTTAATCTCTATGGTACCCTTGTAAAGTACGTTTCTACCCGAGTTATTTCCTGTCTTTACCAGACGTGGATTGTCTTCGTCTTCTATAATTCTTCTCCACCGTTCTTATGTACCTTCTTAACATGTTTTTTCTAGAAGTACTGGGTCTATTAGTACTACCACACTAGTGAATAGATCTCGGTCTGTAGAACCTTACACTTCTGTTCACCCGGAATCTTTCGTAGTGATACCTGTTTCGATCACCTCCACTACCTTAAGGTCATTTCGACAAAGTTTAGGACTTTCTACTACGACACTTTCACGACGTGAGTTATACGGTCGTTTAAACCTTTTGAGTCGTCACCGGTGTTCTGACCTTTTCCAGTCAAAAGAAAGGTTAAGGTTTCTTTCCGTTACGGTTTCTTACGAGTTTGATGGTGTGTCAACGTGAGTAAAGGGTACGATCATTTCATTACGAGTTTTAAGAGGTTCGATCCGAACTTGTCATATACTTGGTACTTGAAGGTCTACCAGTTCGACCTAAATCTTTTCCGTCTCCTTGGTCTCTAGTTTAACGGTTGTAGACGACCTAGTACCTTTTTCGTTCTCTCAAGGTCTTGTTGTAGATAAAGACGAAATAACTGTTACGGTTTCGGAAACTGACACACCTAGTGTTATTTGACACCTTTGAAGACTTTCTCTACCCTTAGGGTCTGGTGGACTGAACGGAGAACTCTTTAGACATACGTCCGACCCTTCTTTGTCAATCTTGACCTGTACCTTGTTGTCTGACCAAGGTTTATCCTTTTCCTCAAGCAGTTCCGACATATAACAGTGGGACGAATAAATTGAAGATACGTCTCATGTAGTACTCTTTGCGACCTGACCTTCTTTGTGTTCGACCTCAGTTCAAACGGCCCTCTTTATAGTTATTGGAGTCTATACGTCTACTGTGGTGGCAATACCGTCTTCCACTTCTCCTCGATTTTTCGGAGAACTACTTTCACTTTCTCCTCTCACCTTTTCAACCGAATTTCGAGTTGTAAATCTTTTGATTCTAGTACCGTAGGTCAACGTAGTGAAGTACCCTTTATCTACCCCTTTGTCACCTTTGTCGCAGTCTGAAATAAAAAAACCCAGGTTTTAGTGACGTCTACCACTGACGTCGGTACTTTAATTTTCTTTGAATGAGGAACCTTCTTTTCGATACTGGTTGGATCTGTGATATAAGTTTTCGTCTCTGTAATGAAACGGCTTATTCTAGGCGGATCAGTTCCGATACCAAAAAGGACACCAGTACACACCTACACTCTCAACCTGACACTTCTTCCGACTCGTGGTTTCTTAACTACGTAAACTTGACACCACAACCTCTTCTGAGAACTCTCAGGGAACCTGACGTTCCTCTAGGTTGGTCCGGTAAGACTTCCTCTAGTTGGGACCTTAAAGAAACCCTCCTTACTACGATTTCGACTTCGAGGTCATGACACCGGTGGACTACGCTTCTCAACTGAGGAACCTTTTCTGAGACTACGACCCTCTCTAATCCCCGCCTTCCTTTTCGCCTGCTGGGTCCTACTCTACCGACCTACCGTAGTACCTTAGCTACCTGAACTCAGATTCACTTGAGGCCCTCTACCACTACCTGTCCCTCCGGACCGCACGACGCTAAGTACCCCAGTGTTTCTCAGCCTGTGCTGACTCGCTGACTTTACTTGACTTGACTTGACTATAGACACATTCCATACGTAGTTATTAAATAGGATTATACTAAAGTCCTTTACATTCTATAAACGAACGGCATAATGGGAATAACTCGTTCCATTAAATTATCAACACAATAACAAGTTCAACTGCACAAGAGAATGTTACATGAAAAAGTACTCGATCTGTGTTATCCTCCGTCGTCTCCTTCTGTATCAATTGTATTGAGTTACCTGTACTTAAACTCGTTTGAGTCCCTCTTTCACCTCATGTCTCTTCGGGGTACATTAGATACCCCAAAGTTTCTCCATCTCTACTGAATGGTTGACTTGGTGTTGACTTGTGAATGAAACACGACTCGTGTTTGATAGTATAAACCTAAAGACCCTCTCAAAGTTTCTAGAAGGACACTAGTTCCCCTAAAATGTTAAAGTATGTTAGGATAATTGTGAACCTTAACATTTCATGAGATTAATCTGTCATTAACTCCATATTTTACTATATGGTCCAAACGAAATTAGTGATAAAGATTTACGGTTACTAAAACTCGTGAAAAAGTATACGAATCACTGAGGAAACCAAAGAATAAGACATTTCCCGGATATATGTGACAAATAAGTTAAAGATAATATCAAAACCACAGAAACGACAATTAAAATTCTTAAAAAACATATAAGATTCATTAAAAAAAAGACAATCTGTATAAGTGAAGACAACGGATACAAAATTTAAATACATTTAACATACCTCAAGATTAAAGTTATTAAAAAAGAAAAACTCTTTGAACTTTTAACAATTATTTATATATCTCTTGAAATTTTTACGTGTTTCTACATATTTTGTCTGAAATCTGAGACACCCTCTCCCTCTCCCACCCTACTAAACCCTCTTACCGTAACTTTGTACATATGATAGTACATTCTTTACTTAGTGGCTAGATCCAAGTTACGTCCTATGTCCTACGGACCCCGACCACGTGACCCTACTGGGTCTCCCTACCATACCCCTCCCTCCACCCTCCCCCCAAGTCCTAACCCTTGAGTACATGTGGGCACCACCTAAGTACAACTATATACCGTTTTGTCATAACATTTCATTTTATTTCATTCTAATTTTTTTTTTTTTTCCGTTTCAGAGACTTGAAAGGACCACCAGGTCAACCATTCTGAAGTGGAAGGTGACATTCCGTACACCCAAGTTAGAGACCAGGCCCTCGGTTCTAGACCGTACGAAACACCGGTTTTATCGCTTTGTATCTTGTCTTCGGGAAGACATCGTTTAATTTATTTCTGAAAATTTTGTGCCTTTTTATTTATTTTAATGTGTTTCTCGGGTCATCTGTAAAATTTTTCTGCTATTACATTCTGTACGATATCATCTAATGTCGTACGGTATACAAAATTTTAAATCGTTCAAACTGTTGTGTGATTAGTTGGTTAACTTTCTTGTCTTTCGACTTTTGACTGGTAAATATCTACCGGAAGAGTATATGTAATTTCATAACGGTATTTAGTAAATTCTTTCTATCTCTTAAAGTCATCTAACGTAGTCCTTTGGATCGAGAAACATATCTCTTTTTCTTTGAATTAGTTTACACAATGTGTTCCTACCTTGGATCTAACTGACTTATAAATTAAAACTTCCGATTTGCTGTTTCAATTATTTCTTTTAATTCTTTTTGAAATCACAGGATCTCCGTCTTTTCTTTGAAGAACGTATTTTGAAAATGTCTTGTTTACTGTTCCGTTTTGTTATGAAAATCAATGTAGTTTTAATTTTTAAAGAAAAATATTTCCTGTAATAACAGTAAAAGTTTAAATAAGTGATGATTATTTTTTATTTCTTATTTATAAAATTTTTACTATGGTCATTATTGTTTTTATATCACAGATTTTTATTTATACACGTTCTTTAAATGTATTCCTACCTGAGTTGTAAAATTAAAAAAAAAGAAAAGTTGAATGGAGATCTAAGTACAGTTACTTTAAGTACTAGTTGTTTTGAAAAGGTAACTTAAATGTGGGTTCTTACACATTTAATAATTCTAAAAATGTGCTTCCATGTCAAAAGTTCTATCGTATACATAAACCTGTCTCTATCGTTTTAATTTATTAAGATATCTCTCTTCCAAGATCTTTGATAGGGGATGTATATGTCTTTGAACTAATTATTTTCTTGACCTCACTGGTCTTGACCTTATCCCTTTTAACAATATTAAAATTTTTATGTACGATGAAATTATCATACGTAGTTAAATACTTTGGTGAAATAAATCATAACAGTATATCTCGGTCTTAAGTCATCGGTCACCTATGTACGACACCAAGGAGTCCTGACATATGAATAATTTAACGATATACATAGTTAGTGACATCTGCCACTGACGTCGGTACTTTAATTTCTACGAACGAAGAACGTTCTTTTTGACACTGTTTAGATCTGACACATACTTTTTCGTCTCTGTCGTGAAACGGTCGATTCCAGACATATCAGTTTCAATACCAAAAAAGTCATCAGTATAATATCTACACTCTTAAACTGGTAATTCTTTCGACTTGTAACTTCTTAACTACGAAAACTTGACACCACAATCTCTTCTGAGAACTCACAGGGAACCTGACGTTCCTCTAGTTTAAACAGTTAGGAATACCTTTAGTCAGGACTTATAAGTAACCTTTCTAACTATAACTTCGACTTCGAGGTTATGAAACCGGTAGACTACACTTCTCGACTGAGTGATCTTTTCTGGAACTATGACCCTTTCTAACTCCCGTCCTCCTCTTCCCCTACTGTCTCCTACTCTACCAACCTACCGTAGTATCTGAGTTATCTATACTCAGACTCGTTCGAGGCCCCCAACCACTTCCTGTCTCTTCGGACCACACGCTGTTGGGTAACCCAGCGTTTCTCAACCTGTCCTGACTTACTGTCTTGTCTTTGTTGTTAGGCGTTTGACTATCATGTTTTAAACAAATTCAGAAGAAAAAAAGAAAAAAAAAAAATTTAAAATGAAATAAAATGAAATGTTATGACATAACCAAAACGGTATATAGTTGTACTTAGACGGTACCCACATGTGCACAAGGGTTAGGACTTGAGGTAAGGGTGGTGGGAGGGATATAGTAGAGAGACCGATTCAGAAGAAGAAAATTCATTGGAGTTTCTTAACTTCCTTTCTAACTCCATCTCGACTACTTGAGAACACAACATATATAGAAGTAAATCTGTTCTTCGTTTTATAATAGGTGGTATAAATTACACCGAGTCTACAAAGTTTTCCTGTACGATTAAAGGTCCGGTAAGAAAAGAGACATGGATAACGGTTAGTCTAAAAGAAACTTTTTATTAGGAATACAGTAATCGTTCACTGAGCATATTTAACATTCGAACAATACAATTCTGGAGTGTCAGATGAAGGAATAGTCCTATGGTTTAAACCCTGTGGAATACTCATATGTAATTATACGTTACTATCACGGTAAGGATCAAGATTCGTTGTTCCTTTTTAGTTTTAGTGACGCAGGAACTCACTCCTACATAAGATCAACCACTTCACTATTAGTTCGATTCACAGTTGTCAATAGACATCTTAATTAATATGGTTTCTTTTAATGAAATTAATAAAGATAACGTGTCATAGACACCCAGTGTTTAAGTCAACTTCGATGAGTCCTACGAAGACTGAGCTTTAGAAAGTATTCCGTCTATTGTTGAAAAGTAAGGGTCGGTGTCAGTCTTTTAAGTGATCGTTCTAGGAAGTGTCCTGATAACCGACAACCGACCTCCGAAAAAAGGAACGGTATATTTGGATGGGTGACCCCCCAAGTGTTTTATCGTCGAACGAAAGGGGATTTTCCTTCTCCACCTTCGAAGGTAAAAACCCCTTTATTACAGGTTTCGATTTAAGGTAACCAAGGATATAAAAGAAACAATCCTTACTTAGTAATTTAGGACGGATGTACCTTTCCTCTCTAATGTGGTTCATTTCTTATGGTTCTACGTCCCGTCGAAACCCCCGGTGAAATCTTCGACGAAAGAAATCATCCATTTACTTATCACTATTCCTGATTCTTCTTTTCATTACATCTCTTCCTCTATTATTCAAAGGTCCCCTTTGTGACTTTAAAATCTGTCCTACTTTTCTGTCGTGACCGTTACTTTAAACTGTGTTCATTTCCCCCTACTGTGTACACTCCTACACTCGGTTCTGGTAAGCTCTGATTCTTTTTACCGTTTATTTCTCTAGAACTATACAATGTTTAGTCATTACTCTTTTAATTTTAATTTTCATGACTGTTTCAATATTAACCGAGAGAGTGAGTAGTCCGATCCTATTGTCTGTTCCGGTCGAGTTTCAATTGCACTTTGTCATACAGAGGCTCCTATCGACGTCGACGTTTCACAGTATTGTTGATGGAAGAAATCACTGATGACTAAAGAATTAATAACTCTTTACGACAGGGGACCTTTGGTACGGTAGTCTTTGTGACACCAAACTTTCGTATCTTCTCACTTTGTACGGTGAGAACGGACCCATAGATGTAGTAAATCATGTCTCAGGTCGGAGTTAAAAGTTAGGACCAGGACTCTATGTCTATTATCATAAGACCTGTTAAAACAACAAAGGTATTTTTGTCCTAGAACGTAGATGAAAGGTTAAATCTACAGTGTAACTGGTACAATGTGTTTCGGGTAAAGACAAAAGTCGAATAGTTTGGGTCGGAGTCAATCTAAAGTGCATGAACGGTGAAAAGGGTTTAAGATATTGAAAGAAGTGAGGAAATACCTTTATAGGGTGTCAAGGGGGTCACATATCAGAAAAAGTGACTTTATCCAGTTATTCGAACTGAAACACCTTGATGTTCACACAGGGGTGACTAACATCTGACTAACACGATCTTTCCGCTCCGTATAACTCTCTTGATTCTTAGTCATCGTTTTCTTCTGTCTCTTTTTGTAAAAGGGAGGAAGTCCCATTATTTTGTAGATGAGTTTACTCCTTATGACAATATAACGACCGTGACATTATGGATCATAGTAAGTAGAGAAACTTCTGTAGACTTGTTTGATTAACTTCTTGTACCCATCTCTATAAAACTACCTATTATTATCTAAAAGTTGGAACCTACCTACTACCTTAACCTTAATTACACTAGACACAAAAGACCTCTTTTCAAGATGAGACGGAAGAAACGTTTGGGCGTATTAATGTATACTTCGGTATCAAAAACAAAACTTTCGTCGGTTCTACCTCAAAACCCAAAAAACAAGGGTTTCCATTATCGGCTTACAACCTACTAGTTTTAAAAATTGATCGTCCATTTTCGTAAGTTATGAATCACACCTACACCGGTACCTATAAATCGCACTCATCATAAAGATTGTCGAACAGACACAAGACGAAAGGACTAATGACTGATACTCGTGTACCCGATAGGGTGGGTTGAGGATGACCCTGGGTCACTAATAAAACCCATTCCTAAAGACGTCTCTTTTAATTTTGACTGGGAGTCCTTGAGACAAAGTTACAAATTGGAAAAACCTCCCACTTTACCCCGTCTCGTACAATCGGTTCAGGTAAACAGTTGTATCAAACGAGGGTATTGGTTCGTTTTGAAATGGTTATTATACAAAGTGTTATTAATACTAAGGTAAACAAACTGAAGACACAGATAGAGATTTAACTAAAACTTAAATACACCCTACGTGTAATACCTACTTGTGACATTTCGAATTTAGCAGACGAGGTCGACGGTAGGATTAAAGGACAAGAAGTAGAATAGGTTTGTAGACCTGTTATGATAGATGTGAAAGAGAAAGTAAATCGTTCATTAAGGTTCTACTGAAAGTAATGGTTTCGAGATGACTTAGGGAAAAGTTCAACCGTTACTAGAGGTACAACGATTTATAGGAACAGGTTTAGTCATAAACCTTTCAAACCGGTAAGAGAGAAAGTACTATATAGGGAAAAGAATCGAACGTATATGGAGTAGTTGTCAAAGAAAATAACTATAAAGTAGGAAATGAGGTGGACATTTTGGATTGTAGACTCTTGGAGTCTCTCCCAACGAAGAGTTAGGTACAGAATAAGAGAGGAGGAATATCTCTTGAAGTAGACAAGAATTCTAGAATTAGTATTTACATCAATTATGTATGTGTTGTGTGTGTGTGTGTTTGAGTGTGGTACCAAGGGTTCTATAAAACAAGTCTGTACCATATAAAGTATTCGACAAAGTCTGGGGTTTAGTCACTTCGTAGATGGACAGTGGAAATAGATTTATTGATTGTTCGAGGAGTCTCGAAGAACCACCGAGTCACCATTTCTTGACCAGCGTAACATCCTCTGAACCCAAAATAGGAATTCAACTCTTCTAGGAGACCGTATCCTTTACCGTTGGACGAGGTCACAAGAACCAACCCTTCAAGGTACCTGTCTTCTAGGACCACCGATTTCAGGTACCGCACGTGTTCTAAGCCTGTACGGAACCACTGATTTGTCGTTTTGTTCATGGAGTCCAATTACAAAAGTTTGAAATGATGGGAGTACGGGAGATTTCGACGAGTATTGATCAAAAGGATAAGTATTATTTGTCATACGGTCAGGTGAGTATAGAAGGTAAAGTTTGATTGTTAGTAGGAATAATCGACGGGATTACAGGGTGATGGGAGTCAATTCATCTCAGTCAATTCAAGTCAATGAGTCAGTACAGGTTGAGAAACACTGGAGTACTTAGCGTCGTACGGTCCGGAGGGACAGGTAGTGGTTGAGGGCCTCAAGTGAGTCTGAGTGCAGGTAGCTCAGTCACTACGGTAGGTCGGTAGAGTAGGAGACAGCAGGGGAAGAAGAGGACGGGGGTTAGGGAGGGTCGTAGTCGCAGAAAAGGTTACTCAGTTGTGAAGCGTACTCCACCGGTTTCATAACCTCAAAGTCGAAATTGTAGTCAGGAAGGTTACTTGTGGATCTTGACCAGAGGAAATCCTACCTGACCAACCTAGAGGAACGTCAGGTTCCCTGAGTGTTCTCAGAATAGGTTGGGGTGTCAAGTTTTCGTAGTTAAGAAACCACTAGTCGAAAGAAGTGTCAGGTGGAGGGTGTAGGTATTTACTGGTGACCTTTTTGGTATCGGAACTGATCTACCTGGAAACAACCGTGATCAGATCCGTGTACATTAAGAACACGTATCTAAGATATTTAAGTGATGTTTGACATTAATAGACATAGAACTTATGTTACGTTATTTGTAGATAGTCAGAGAAAAACTACCAAGAATAAAGGGAGGTTTATTAAAATAAAATTTCCGAATAAAAAAGACTAGATTATACCAGTATAAGAATAAATATACTATTAAAAAATTCGGGTAGGGAAAAATGGATATCGGGTAAAATATATATATATATATATATGACAGAGAATATGTGTAGATCTACACATATTCTCTGTCTACGATTCCACCCCCATCTACATCCTTAAACCCTTCTCAGTTGGAATTCCTTTCAATATTTCTTTAGTCTTGTTTTACTATCACTTCATCATTTATTTATCCTTCGTAAAATCTTACAACGTTAAGTTCTAAATTACAAACCAAGTACAAACGGTTTCTTCTATGNAAAGTTTTAATAAGGTATTGTAGGGTAATACTTACCTATGAAAACTATTAAAATCGTAACCTGAATTTTTTAGTACATTCTCCCGTGTCGAAACTAAAGTAGGTGATTGTTAGAGATAGTCATTGACCTGACGAGTGACGACAGTGTCTATTCGACACGGGAAAGATTACGACACAAAATCTTGGAGACCAGAGGATAGAGTAACTCCTCTTTAGATTTGGTTTATGAAGTTCCAGACACAGTTTACTATTGAGAAGTTATTTCAGAAGAAAATGAAACCAGAAAGTACTCGAGCGGTAAGTCTTTTGCTTCTAGTACCGTAGGCCAGGGTAGTGAAGTACCCTTTATCTACCCCTTTGTCACCTTTGTCACAGTCTGAAATAAAACCCCCCGAGGTTTTAGTGACGTCTAACACTGACGTCGGTACTTTAATTTTCTGCGAATGAGGAACCTTCTTTTAAATACTGGTTGGATCTATCGTATAAGTTTTCGTCTCTATTATGAAACGGCTGATTCCAGACAGACCAGTTCCGATACCAAAAAGGACGCCAGTAAATACCTACACTCTCAACCTGACACTTCTTCCGACTCGGGGCTTCTTAACTACGTAAACTTTACACCAGAACCTCTTCTGAGAACTCTCAGGGAACCTGACGTTCCTCTAGGTTGGTCCGGTAAGACTCCCTCTAGTCGGGACCCTAAAGAAACCTTCTTTACTACGATTTCAACTTTGAGGTCATGAAACCGGTGGAGTACACTTCTCAACTGAGTAACCTTTTCTGAGACTACGACTCCCCCTAACTTCCGTCCTCCTTTTCCCCTACTGTCTCCTACTCTACCGACCTACCGTAGTGACTGAGTTACCTGCATTCAAACTCACTTAAGACCCTCAACCACTACCTGTCCCTCCGGACCGCACGACGCCAAGTACCCCAGAGTTTCTCAGTCTGTGATGACTCACTGACTTGACTCGACTTGACTAGAGAACCCCCTTTAAAAACTTCGTGTACGTTAAAGATTTATCTTCCCATCCATAGAGGAGAAAGATCAACAAAATCTGGGTGTCTCAAATTCTGAATAATTGGCATAGGAGTTTAGGATAGTGTGTGACGGATCTGGTTCCCCTTATCAAATCTTTATCACTAACTTAGTATAACTCTATCATGATCAATAATTGATTATTCGCTAAATATTTCAACCTATTAAATCGACACTCTAAAAAGATGAGTAATTTACAGTAATAGTTAAGAAAAGAGAAAAAACGAAACTTATAAACACGGGGTTTTACGATGAGAATATTTTATTCGTTGTTTTTATAAAAAAAAACCGTGTCCAATCTGTTGATACTTTAGTAAAAGTATCTAAAAAAATTACATAAGTTATTACATCGATAGTACTTATATCTTCTTTGAACTTTATCACGATAAATAAAGGACGTATCCGTTTTATACAGTTTTAAACCAGAATCAGAGACAATGAATCGTGGTACTATCTGTACTCCAGTTCGACATGTACTTATTCCGTATCTAAAGAATCTTAAGTTCTTTATTCATGTACGATAACAATTATAATTATAACAATAATAATCAGGGTCATCTTACAGGGTAGCACAATGAATCAGACGTCGTATATCAACTTTATCCGATGTTTAAAGGTAAGGGATCAAGACACGTCGTATATCTTTTTGATGTGTAGAGGTTGAGTAATGGATTTATTTGACCTATATGAATTCTTTGACCCTCCTTATGGACACATTGTGGACCTGACCAATCGTACGTATTCAACGTGTTAGTACTGATACCATTACTTTATTTTGTTTTATTCTTGTTGTTTATTTAATACGTAAACATGGACAATTTTCAAATTATTACTATTATACTACGAGATCCCACTCGGTTTTCTTTTCTCCTTAGACATGTCAATCTTTCTGTTCTAAAGGGGTGTGTGATTTACCGGACTCCCGACATGAATTTTATACAGTGAATTGGTCATTGGGGACTTCACAGAATGACGAATTAGTACATTATCGGTGTCAAACACACCGTCTGTCGGATGACGGTTGATTTGAATTCACGAATCTAATAAAAGGAGAGAGAGTAAAGGTAAAAAAATTTATTAGAGAGAATAGAATAATTATTATACACACTGAACTGGGGGTCAAATTTTGTACTAAGGGGGTTTCACCAAGAGACATTCCGAACCAGTTTTGTACTAAACACTCTCTCTAAAACTTATATAAAATATTGTGATTCAACTTAGGATTTCCTTTTTTCGATCTTTGAGAGGAGGTGTTCCTAAAGTAAGTCGAGTGAAAATTCGAACTAGGTATTAAACTAGCTTACGAGAACCCGTGATAATTTATCATTATTACTTGAAGTGGATTTCGGGAATCATTAAAACAAGGTGTAAAGGAAGAGATTAATAGGTGATAAGGGATAAATAATGATGAAGTAAGAGACGGAAGTCCGACAGATTTTTATGATTCTTACTATTTAATTTGTTATGTAAACCGTACTTCAATTGGTCACCCCTCCCAATATTAAATTACCCAACAGAAGACTTAATTAATAAAGACCTAATAAATTAACGTCAAAGATTTGTTTAAAGAATTTTATATACTGTAATCTTGAACGTCATATAAAGAGCATTTTAATAATACCGTTCTAGTGTCCAATAGTATTAGTAGATAATTCTAATTAAAATACCATTAAAACGACGTGCATATACCTCTAAATGATCAGTATAAAAAGATTCACAACAGAAGATATCGTAAATTGTTATAAAAGGAATCATAGAGTGGTCACGTCTGCAGATTAACAACCGTAAAACGTTGGTCACGGAAAGGGGGGGGATTCATTATTATTGGTAACTGAAAATATAATTTCAGTACTCAGAATGATATACAAATATCAAAAATCTAATTCATCATCTCTTGTACTACTATGCGACATATGATAAATAAATGGGGGGAGTCAGAGTAATCTCAAGACACTATGGGTTAAGGACTGAGAGACTCGATTTTTAGAGTAAAATAGATTTCTTTGTTAGTAAATCTTCTTAGGTGTAACTATTTACTGTTTGTTCGATAAACACCACACTTTAAATTGAGTATAACACGTGAAAAAAATCATAAAAAGAATATTTTTCTGATCTTTTTGTCTTGAAAATACTTCAAAGAATGTTTCGGTTATTTGTTTTTGAAGAGTTGGTAAGTAGTCGTCAGTCGTTCAGGTCTCCTTCACCTTGTCGAGTAGACCAGAATTGGAGACCTTAAAGGGGTTTAATTAAGGGACAATGTAGGTCGGGTGTTTTCGGAAGAGTCTAAAGTACATACTTACCGACGTCACCACTAGGTTTCGAGAAATGTTGAAGGAAGTTAGGACACTTGAAGACCCGTTGACGAAAAAATTACGAAACGTTTCGAGTCACCATCTTTCAAAAGTGATTCATAGTCCCACAGTAAGTTGACATTTCAGAATGTAAAACTTTTATATAGTCCATGAATGTATATATACAAAAAAAAAGAAAATCTATAAAAAGTTAGAATGATGTCTTAATCTACTTCGAATGATCCATGACTATTGGTGTCTGATCAATATAAGAACCATGGCTCTTATTTTATCTAGGACATTCTGAGCTTTTATGAATATTGACAGAGTCTTTCTTTATAAATCATTCTATTTACGTAAAGTTTTCCTTTCACTTTAAGAATATGGCATATTTATACTTCATGTTTAATGATGTTCCTGAAACCTTATGATAAACTGTATTAATTTAACTTTGTACGTACGTGGGTTTACTGAGTCATTAAAACATTTTCCTATGTGTTCATGTGGTTGTTTAAACCTATTTTTATAAGTATCTTTTTATACCGTATTTTACGAGTTTAACTATTATACCTAGTTATCATTTAGTCCTTTCATAGAACGTCTACCCTTATGGTCTGGTGGACTGGACGGAGAACTCTTTCGATATACGTATCAATCTTGACCTGTACCTTGTTTTCTGACCAAGGTTTATCTTTTTCCTCATACAGTTCCGACGTATAACAGTGGGACGAATACATTGAAGATACGTCTCATGTAGTACTTTTTGCGACCCGACCTTCTTCGTGTTCGACCTTAGTTCTAACGGTCCTCTTTATAGTTATTGGAGTCTATACGTCTACTGTGGTGGGAATACCGTCTTTCACTTCTCTTCTCCTCGATTTTTCGGAGAACTACTTTCGCTTCCTCCTCTCACTTTTCAACTGAATTTCGAGTTGTAAGTCTTTTGCTTCTAGTACCGTAGACCAGGGTAGTGAAGTACCCTTTATCTACCCCTTTGTCACCTTTGTCACAGTCTGAAATAAAACCCCCCGAGNTCTACTGTGGTGGGAATACCGTCTTTCACTTCTCCTTTATTTTTCGGAGAACTACTTTCGTTTCTTCCTCTCACTTTTCAACTGAATTTCGAGTTGTAAGTCTTTTGCTTCTAGTACCGTAGACCAGGGTAGTGAAGTACCCTTTATCTACCCCTTTGTCACCTTTGTCACAGTCTGAAATAAAACCCCCCGAGGTTTTAGTGACGTCTACCACTAACGTCGGTACTTTAATTTTCCGTGAGGAACCTTCCTTTCAATACTGGTTGGATCGATCGTATCACTTTTCGTCTCTGTAATGAAACGGCTGATTCCAGGTAGATCAGTTCCGATACCAAAAAGGTTACCAGTACATATCTACACTCTCAACCTGACACTTCTTTCGACTCGTGGTTTCTTAACTACGATAACTTGACACTACAACCTCTTCTGAGGACTCTCAGGAAACCTGACGTTCCTCCAGATTGGTATGGTAGGATTTACTCTAGTCAGGACACACGAGTAACCTTCCTGACCACGACTTCGACTTTGAGGGTATGAAACCGGTAGAGTACACTTCTTGACTGAGTAACCTTTTCTGGGTTTTCCACGACTCCCCCTAACCCCTGTCTTCCTCTTCCCCTACTGTCTCCTACTCTACCGACCTACCGCAGTGACTGAGTTACCTGTACTCAAACTCACTTGAGGTCCTCAACCACTACCTGTCCGTTCGGACCGCACGACACCAAGTACCCCAGTGTTTCTCAACTGTACTGACTCCCTGACTTGACTTGACTTAACTTGACTAGAACGTCATAGATATATGACACCCCTATGATGTATTACTATTTTTATTTATTGATATCAATGGACATTGTTATACCGACTTAGAATAATTGTATTATAACTAACTTTATTCGGTTTGTGTTTAATATATAAGTAAGTAAATATATTACAAGACTTGTCCGTTTAGTCCGACATCTTAACTTCAGTCCTGTTACCAATGAAAGTCTCTTTTTCTTCTATAACAATTAACCACACCGCTCTTCTCACCCATCAAACCGTTAAAATGAACTCGTTCCACCGTTTGTTTACACAAACGAGTAAGCTACCATATGAATACTAAACACGTAAAGAGCTATGCGGGTACACCACCACCACCATTAAATCAGTGATTCAGTACAGGTTGAGAACACTGGGGTACTCTGACATCGGACGGTCCGAGGAGACAGGTACCCTAAGAGGTCCTTTCTTATGACCTCACTCAACTGTAAAGAAAGAGATGACTTGACCAGAATTAACGTTGCTGGAGTGACCTGACACCGTCTCTTCCGTCACCGTGGGGTGAGGTCATGAGAAGGGACCTTTTAGGGTACCTACCTCCTCGGACCATCCGACGTCAGGTATCCCAGCGATTCTCAGCCTGTACTGATTACTGAAGTGAAAGTGAAAAGTGAAAGTATGTGACCTCTTCCTTTACCGTTGGGTGAGGTCACAAGAAAGGACCTCTTAGGGTCCCTACCCCCTCAAAACACCCAACGGCAGGTACCCCAGTGTGTCTCAGCCTGTGCTAATTTCACTGAAACGTCGTCGTCGTCTTCGGCGTGACCTGGCACTTGTCCGAGTTCTCTCTGTATCTGAGTTTTTAAGAACTGAGTTCCGAACGATGGGGTTTTCAAAAGGTGTGTTTCATTCAAGTGACACTTATTACTACTCTTTGTGAGGACCACCAAGTTAGTTTCTCAATTTCTTTATTAAACTACATAAACTTATACTTGTAGATAAAAAAAAAAAACCGGGTGATAGTGGTGCCAAAGGCGTCACTTGATGGAATATCTGAAGTTAAACTAAGTAAAGAAAGAGAGCAAAGGGTTAAGTTTGATGGTACTTAATAAATTAAAACCCAAAACTCTATATAAAAGGTTAACAGGAGGTGCACTAAGTTAAACTACAAGTACAGGTAATGACAAGAGGATTACCTCTAAGAGGGGTAAAGTTCAAATTTGTTTGAGGGAGTCCATCTAAACTGAATTTAATGAAAATTGACAGAATCTATTAAAAGACCTGGGTGACGAAAATCATAAACTGTGAATACTAACTTATGAAAGAAATCACTTAAACTAGTGGATGGTCTTTTACTAATTTGATAAAATGAAACGAAATCTCCGGAACGTAACAGTCTATAAATGTTAAAATAATAATAAATGGGTCCAAAAGACATGTTTCACCGAAGAAATCTTTCTTAAGGTGAGAGGTTTATAATACCTTCTCTATAAGAACAATGTGAAAGAAAGAAGACGATATGCAAGTAAGTAAAGTGTATAAAAAAAGAAACAATGAGTATAAAGTTGACAAAAGGTTTCAACAAAAACAAAGTCAATAAAGTACCAAAATAAACTAATATGGTCTAACTTACTAGAGGGGAAGAAAACATAGTAAAAATATTACAAATGTTTTACGTGTCATACTACTAATTAATGTGAGGGTGAATGGATGTTTCTAAGTTAATTATAATACACAGTCCATACGTATATATGTCTACATTATTATATATACCCCCTCACATCTTCAAAGAGTACGAGACAAGATGTTTTAGTGTGTCGGTACGTGTTTATTTTCCTTCTTTCGTGTATTGATCTCATATGACCTTATAAGTTGGATTATTAAAAAAAAAATTAAATATTCTATAAAATATTTTGTGTATAGTGTTCTTATATAACATAACAAAAATTTTTATCTTTTTTAGTGAACATTGTCTAGAATTCGTTCCTTATTAATACGGTCGTACACGAAGTAGAAAAAAAAATTTTAAAAATAAAAAAATCAATAAATAAAAAAATTAAAATTTTAGAGAGTAAGAATGTCCGTAAGGGTTTGTACTTGGGGGGAGGGTGGAGGGAGGTGTATTGTAGAGACACCCAGTAGGGGTACGTTGTCGGGGTTCGTACGACATAGGACGCAGTCTGTATCTGACCGCTAAATTAAGAATGTACTATCATATGTACAATTGTACTAAGTAGAAGAATTTTACTCACACCTTAAACGTTGGCGATTCCATTTAAACACTCTCTTTCATATTTTTCATTTGTATTTTTTTACTTTTATGAACAAATTTATAGACGAAATTGAAAAAAGTTGTTTGACTACTGTAAAGATTCATTTTTGTTTTCCGAAAGTTTAATTCATTTACAAATATTTATAAGAAGTCCATTATCTTTAAAAGTTCACGGGCACGTAAAAAAACATATCGTATCAAATTTGACTAAAAGTAAATTGTTTTATTCTTTTATTGTCACACTGTAAACGTCTATTGATACGGACTGAACGACACAATTAAAACATTTCTATAATTATTAACAAAATACAATTAACACAAACTTTATCGTAGGTACTTTAATATCAAAATATAAATAAATAACATGTTAATAGATTTTAATAAAAGTCAGTTTCGGTGGATCGTACATTTATTACGAAATTTTAAATTTTGATATCTTTGTTTAGTGTAAAGATGATGAAATAAGTAAAGCTTCATCGTAGTTTTGACGTACGTATTATTTTAAACGACGAAAGGGGGATTTTATTGTCAGTTAATTGATCTACTTACGTTCAAAGAAATCGTCGACAAAACTGTATAATAATGTGAAAGAAAAAAATTTTTTATGTTTTTGATACATATACGAAATTTAGTATGGGTATTCATTATTATATATTATATAACGTTTAAATTACACATAATAATGATGATTAAGTTGTCATTTCTAATGTTAAATATTAATTTAACACAACAATACTTCCAAGTCAAGTCAAGTCAAGTCAGTGAGTCAGCACAGGCTGGGAAACGCTGGGGTACTTAGCGTCGTGCGGTCCGGAGGGACAGGTAGTGGTTGAGGGTCTCAAGTGAGTCTGAGTGCAGGTAGCTCAGTCACTACGGTAGGTCGGTAGAGTAGGAGACAGCAGGGGAAGGGGAGGAAGGGAGTTAGGGAGGGTCGTAGTCTCAGAAAATGTTACTCAGTTGAGAAGAGTACTCCACCGGTTTCATGACCTGGAAGTCGAAATCGTAGTAAGGAAGGTTTCTTTAGGGTCCCGACTAGAGGAAGTCTTACCTGACCAACCTAGAGGAACGTCAGGTTCCCTGAGAGTTCTCAGAAGAGGTTGTGGAGTCAAGTTTTCGTAGTTAAGAAGCCGCGAGTCGGAAGAAGTGTCAGGTTGAGAGTGTAGGTATTTACTGGTGTCCTTTTTGGTATCGGAACTGATCTCCCTGGAATCAGTCGTTTCATTACAGAGACGAAAACTTATATGATAGATCCAACTAGTATCGAAAAGAAGGTTCCTCATTCACAGAAAATTAAAGTACCGACGTCAGTGGTAGACGTCACTAAAACTTCACTAATACTTCCATCTCATATTATTTAGTATTGAAAGAATGTGTCAAATAATATAATCTTAAACAAAGAAAGTTTGTTTGTAACCTTAAAGTAAAAATAAAATTTTAGTTCTACATTTCAGAATGATATCGGAGAATGAGTTATAGACACAGAAAAATTAAGTAACAGTACATAGTCTGTGGACTGTATATATGTGTTTACCTTTCTTATCAGGTAGGTCAATTAAAAAAGACTTGTACTTAATATAATGGAGTTTACCCTTTGAGTTTTGGTGTTCATTAAAATATTATAACTGTATAAAAACGGTGAATTTACGGTTCTCATATATTTATTAAGATATCGTTAGGTGTAAAGTACATTTAAATAAAATTTGTAACTTCACTTTTTTGTAAAAGAAAGATAAAAGAGAGAGATATATATAAGACATATACATATATATGTCTTAGGGACATATATACATATATATATTAGGGTGTACTATATATATATACATATATATATATATATGTATTTATATATGTCTTAGGGGGCACTATATATATAAATACCAGGTATACCCGTATTGTATCAGTCTTTTGGCATTACCATTAGTATAAGTGTAATTCCGTAGACACACACATACAGACAGACATACATATTTCAGAACTGACACGTACACGAATCAACGATTCAGTACCGTCTGTGAGACATCAGGGAACGTGATATCGGACTACCCGAGGAGATAGGCACTATAAAAGGTCCGTTCTCACGACCTCACTCAACGGTAAAAGATGAGGTCCCCAAGAAGGTCTACGTCTCTAATTTGCACACAGAGAACACAAGGGACGTAACCGTCCGTTTAAGAAACGGTGATCCATAAATGGATCCTTTGGATTTAGAAAGTATTAAAACCTGTTATTTGTATAGAGCTAAACATAGGGGGGTTTAACCGTAAATAATCCACCGAGTTATTTCTTTGTATGACCTTTAGGAGAATAAGATACAACGAATTAGACTTTTTACTTTATTTACGATAATACTCTTAATTTTTTTTGGGATTGTGTAGATTTCACAAAACTTACGTAAACTTATACAGTAATAGTGAGTTTTTTAACACCCTGTTATGTATACTTTTACAATTTTAGATATACACCTACGTTATATCACAAAGTTTATTTGTACAATTAAAGAATTATCGATTATAAATTAACAATGTATTCTTTACGTTTACTTTTTAAATGAAGTTTTATTATCTATAAATACACATTCATATTTTAAGTATATCAAATTATTCATATATATATGATTTTATAGAAATTATTATTAAAATAATTTAAGTTATTTATCTTATTATTTTAATTCTACTAAAATATTATGTGGAGTAGAGATGATTAAATTTTAATTTATATATTTCTGTTGTGAAGAACCCTTTGTAAAAATTATATCTGACATGAAGAAATATAATGCGTAGTTAAGGTTGGAGAAGAAGAGATAATATTATATGCACGTCTTCTAAAAACTAACAGAATTAAGTTATCCATATCGAAAAATCACATCACGGTTAGTTTGTTATTTAAAACTTTTAGTGTTCGTCTTGTTAAAATACTTAGTATCATCAAATACAGAAAGTAACGACGATGAGAGATCCGGTAACAGTATGAACTGAAAAACTTGTAGTTGTGTTTAATAAAAAACATATCAAATTTTACATTTCGGTTTTTTACTCTCACATGTACTTTAATAGGTTAAAAAAATACAGAGTTTAGAAGTATTACGAGTGGTAGACATAGTGATGTTCGTAAATTAAGGTTTAAATGTGGTAAGAATTTTTCAACGTTCAATTACTCTTTATTTTATAACTACATATTTATACATATTATACTCTAACTTATTCTTTTATAGATTCTCCTTACTTTTTTACATAAATTTTACAACTCCCCTCTCTCCGTAACTCTTACCTCACGTTATACTCTTTTTATAAAAAACCTTTAACAGTAAAATTATGTCTTCGATTTATTAAGATTTATTCTCAAAGTCTTTAAGCTAGTTCCATCTACTCATTTTCTACCTTGAGTGGAGGGGGTTTGTTTTGTATTTTTTTTTTTTTTTTAGAGGTACATACCTCGTTAAAAGTGGTTTTCGATTGACCTCTGACCGTATTTCTGAGAACAGGTTTGTACGACCGTTTTTATAGACCTTCATTCACTTTACCTTCATCTTCCCTTCCTTTTCGTTAACCCGACCTGAATACGGGGACTCTTCCTACGTCTCCTCTTTCCTCTATTGTTTCAACCCTACCTCTGAGAGAAACCTCTTACTCAACAAGTTCGACGGATAACCAGAGGGGGTCAGGAACTCTCCCTATGTCCCTTTTGTTCAGGGGAACAGACTTACCCGACCACTCAGATTATCCTNTCGATTGACCTCTGACCGTATTTCTGAGAACAGATTTGTACGACCGTTTTTATAGACCTTCATTCACTTTACCTTCATCTTCCCTTCCTTTTCGTTAACCCGACCTGAGTACGGGGACTCTTCCTACGTCTCCTCTTTCCTCTATTGTTTCAACCCTACCTCTGAGAGAAACCTCTTACTCAACAAGTTCGACGGATAACCAGAGGGGGTCAGGAACTCTCCCTATGTCCTTTTGTTCAGGGGAACAGACTTACCCGACCACTCAGATTATCCTCCCAAATACCCTTCGGACCTGATTCCCGAAGAACCACTTCACGTACAAGGACGGACACTTTCTTCCGAGGTCAGAACGAACGGAGTGTAGTGTCGAAATGTGACCTCACTCCCGACGGTGTCGACTCCTATCTAGAGTCGGTACTCTACTACTCCACTGAGTTTCACTTTCGGACTCGTTCCTACCCCGTCTATAACGACCACGAATGTACCGACCACCAGGTGTTTTTCAGGTCTATAGACAGTCACCAATTTATCGGTTTTAAGTCTGGGACCGGGAACGGTTCACGGGTGTAGTCCCGGAGAACCAGGTCGTGACGAGGTAAGACCCCGTTTCCTCAACTACGACGTTTCCTTCCCTTACGAATGCGAGTTCGTTTTGACTTAGTCTAGTGTGAGTTGGAGTTCCAAAGACGAGATCGTTGAACCCTTGACTGTGATGGGAGCTATCCAGTAGTGGACTGAGTATTGGTGACTCGTCTCTTCGAGGTGGAGTGTACACTGAGACCGGATTTGGGAGGTAAAGGTTGGGGTGGAGAAGGGTTCCACTATTGACCGTCGTATCGGACTACTTTCTATATCGTACGTAAGTACAATTTAGATCAAGAGGGTTACCCATACATATCTGACATGTCCCTACGAAGGTCCGTTCCTGTGGGTAAGTTCTGACGTTATCCATTGACAAAGTGAATTAAAAAAAGTCAAGTCGAGTCAAGTCAGAAAGTCAGTACAGACTGAGACACTGGGGTACCTGACGTCGTGTGGTCCGGAGGGACAGGTAGTGATTGAACGTCTCAAATGAGTTTGAGTTCAGGTAATTCAACCACTACGGTAAGTTGGTAGAGTAGACATCAGGGGAAGAGGACGGAAGTGAGAAAGGGTCGTTCTCCCAGAAAGGTCACTCAGTCAAGCAGAGTAGTCCACTGGTTTCGTAACCTCAAAGTCGAAGTTGTAATTAGGAAGGTTACTTGTGAGTTCTGACTAAAGGAAATCCTACCTGACCAACCTAAAGGAACGTCAGGTTCCCTGAAAGTTCTCGGAAGAGGTTGTGGTGTCAAGTTTTCGTAGTTAAGAAGTCGTGAGTCGAAAGAAATATCAGGTTGAAAGTGTAGGTATGTACTGGTGACCTTTTTGGTATCGAAGTGTTCTGTCTGGAAACAACCGTTTCATTATAGAGATGAAGAATTATATGATAGATCCAACCAATATTCAAAGGAAAATTCCTCATTCACAGAGAATTAAAGTACCGACGTGAGTGGTGACGTCACTAAAATCACAAAATGGAGACATCTTTTTCTTTCCCACTTTATGTTCTTAATTAATCATTGTCTCAATCGGAGGAAACAAAATCTTTAAACTTTATTCTGTGTATAAACACATAAAATCAAATAATGAACTTGTATCTATTCACACAGGTATCGTAGTGTCTAGTAAGGATGACTTTGATAAAAAGATATTTAATAATGGGTAATGTTCTGTCCGAATATACTGTAATATTTCCTTTCTCACTGTGATTGAATAAACAAAAAAAACGTAACTACGTGACCTAATTATCTAAAAAGAATCTCTACATACGTATTACTACCCTTATACTCTTTAAGTTATTGTTACGGTCCCTTTGTTTATCTTCATTGAGTCTAGTACAGAAACGTGATAATACACCATGATACACAGTACGATCGAACACCAAAGGTCAACAGGAAAGAAAGAAGTGAAATCTTTATTACCAGATCTAAATACTTACAGTGTATAAAGATCTTAAAAGGTAAAAACGAGTAGTGAGTAAAGATATACGACTTCAAGTTTTGTTTCTAAAACTCTTTCTCGATAGTGGGTTTGATGTAGTGAAGGGTCGTATGGGTTATCTACTACGAGATGTAGTCGAACCGTTTACGAATATACCCCGTGTGAACAAAGGATTGTCAAACTAAATACTTTTTTAACATATATCACAAAATAGAATACGATTGATATCGATATTTATTTATTTTCTCTTTTGAACTAACAATTGTCATTTGTACTGACTTTCCTCTTTATATAACCTCTTTCGTCGTAGACAAATCTTTTCCGACTAAGCGTTAGAGAAAAATGAAAAATTCCTATTTAATTCATTGAGACGGCATCGTGACTCGTAAAAGACTTGTTTTCTGTAAGAATTTTCAACATACATCATTCACCTTGTCTGACCAAGGTTTATCCTTTTCCTCATTCAGTTCCGACATATAACAGTGGGACGAATAAATTGAAGATACGTCTCTTGTAGTACTCTTTACGACCCGACCTTCTTTGTGTGCGACCTTGGTTCTAACGGTCCTCTTTATAGTTATTGGAGTCTATACGTCTACTGTAGTGGGAATACCGTCTTTCTCTTCTCCTTGATTTTTCGGAGAACTCCTTTCACTTTCTCCTCTCACTTTTTCAACCGAATTTTGTGTTGTAAGTCTTTTGCTTCTAGTACCGTAGACCAGGGTAGTGAAATACCCTTTATCTACCCCTTTGTCACCTTTGTCACAGTCTGAAATAAAAAACCCTAAGGATTCAGTGACGCCTACCACTAAGGTCGGTACTTTAATTTTCTGCGAATGAGGAACCTTCCTTTCAATACTAGTTGAATCTATCGTACAAGTTTTCGTCTCTGTAATGAAACGGTTGTTTCCAGGTAGATCAGTTCCGATACCAAAAGGGTTACCAGCACATACCTACACTCTCAACCTGACACTTCTTTCGACTCACGGTTTCTTAACTACGATAACTTGACACCACAACCTCTTCTGAGAACTCCCAGGGAACCTGACGTTCCTCTAGGTTGGTCAGGTTAGATTTCCTCTAGCCAGGACCCTAAAGAAACCGTCCTTACTACGATTTCGACTTTGAGGTCATGAAACCGGTGGAGTACGTTTCTCAACTGAGTAACCTTTTCTGAGACTACGACCCTCCGTAACCCCCGTCCTCCTCTTCCCCTACTGTCTCCTACTCTACCGACCTACCGTAGTGACTGAGTTACCTGCACTCAAACTCACTTAAAGTTTTCAACTGCTACCTGTCTCTTCGGACCGCATGACACTAAGTATCCCAGTGTTTCTCAGTCTATACTTACTCACCGACTTGACTTGACTTGACTTTGTATATATTTTTTGATAGTCAGTATTGACCCTTTATAATATTGACTTTACTTTTTGTGTAACCTTCCTTATTTGTCGTCTCGTCTACTATGTCTTTTTACGTATTCACTAGACTTTCTACTTTACTACGGTTAGTAAGTTAGTCTTATCTTTTTTATTTTTATTTAAATTTTTCACTCTTATCAAACTTCTTACAGACCCTATTGTGGTAACACATGGTAGTGGGGATATTAATCTCCAGGGTTTCCTCTAATTTCTCTTTTCCCCAGTTTTTAAATGAATTGTCTTAATACTTTTTTGTTAAGAATTTGACAATCTTCCTTTCTCAATAAATCCATGTCCTTCGTTTCTAGTAGGATTTGTTGTACCTGGTTTTGTCAAGTGTGATTTCTGTGTAGCGTTAATTTTGAATTTCTCTGTTTAGGGAGACAGCAGAGTAAAAATATATGGATTGTTATTAATGAAATTTAAAGTTATATGATTTAAGACGTTTGTTCTTTGTATCTTACAGAGTAACCTTTTTTTTTTTATGAAAGAGAGAGAGAGAGAGAGAGAGAGAGAGATAGATAGATATATATATATATATATATATATATATATATACGAGTCAACGAAGTCAGCACAGACTGAGAAACACTGGGATACCCGACGTCCGGTGGTTCGAGGAGACGGGTATCTTAAAAGGTCCGTCTTACGACCTCACCCCACGGTAAAGGAAGAGGTCCCCTAGAAGGACTGGGTCCCTAGTTTGGTGTAGAGGACGTAGAGGACGTAACGTCCGCCTAAGAAAAGGTGAATCAGTGTCCCCTTCAGGGTACATGTGTACGTGTGTGTGTGTGTGTGTGTGTGTGTGTGTGTGTGCTCAAAGGGTTCACCGAGTCTGACATTTCTCATATTATATATAATACGTACATTTCTATTGTATGTACATATATATCTATATAACGAATGTTCTCTGAGTGAAGTCTTTATTTCTGTGTGTATCTGACTTTTACTCCTCCACCTTTGATAAAATACATTTTTCTTTGTTGGTCTTTCATAACCATCGTTATAAGTATAGTCCGTTTTATCTGAAAAAAAAATTTAAAAAAAAGATGAAATAAAATGAAATATTATTACATAACCAAAACGGTATGTAACTGTACTTAGGTGGTGCCCACATGTACTCAAGGGTTTGTACTTGGGGGGAGGGTGGAGGGTGGGGTATAGTAGAGAGACCTAGTAGGGGTGCGTGGTCGGAGTTCGTAGGACATAGGACGTAGTTTGTATCTGACCGCTAAGTAAAGAATGTACTATCATGTATACAAAGTTACGGTAAGAGGGTTTAGTAGGGTGGGAGAGGGAGAGGGAGTGTCAGGTTTTCAGGTGAGATGTGTAGACACAGAGAAAACGACAGAACGTATGTCCTAGTAGTAATGGTAGAAAGATATAAGGTATATATATACAATCACATGACATAACCACAAAAAGAAAGACCGAATGAAGTGAGACATATTAGTCGAGGTCAAAGTAGGTGGAGTGATCTCGACTAAGTTTACATAAGAAAAATTACCGACTCATTATGAGGTGACACATATACATGGTGTCGAAAGAATAGGTAAGTAGACGACTACCTGTTTTAACTGAAATTTTCTCTCAAATATCGTTTTCTGTTTCTTTCAATAATATATTACTATTCCACTAATCATGTTCGTCACCCGTAATGTGATTAATTACGTATATGTGGGTTATTTCCTTGTAAATTTATATGTTTCGTCTATAATTGTCTATATTTCTCTCTTTAACTGTTGTCATATTATTATCATTTCCTAAAATTGTGGAGTGTATGTAATTACCTGTCTCGGGGGTCTACTTTTTATTTATTCCGTTGTCACCAAAATTTGCTATAACTGATGAGTCTGTCGACTTATAATTTTTGTTTGTTCGTTTGTTATTGTAGTTTTTTTTTTATTTTTTACCCCCGTCTTCTATATTAATCTATAAAGTGGTTTCTTCTATATACCTCTCGATTATCTGAGACTACGACTCTCCCTAACCCCCGTCCTCCTCTTCCCCTCCTGTCTCCTACTCTACCGACCTACCGTAGTGACTGAGCTACCTGCACTCAGACTCACTTGACAACTTCAACCACTACCTGTCCCTCCGGACCACACGACACTAAGTACCCCAACGTTTCTCAGTCTGTACTGACTCGGTGACTTGACTTGACTTGACTTATTTTTGTTGATCTGTACCTTGTTACCTGACCTACTTTTGACCCTTTCCTCATGGAGTTCCGACATATAACAGTGGGACGAATAAATTCAATATACGTCTCATGTAGTACTCTTTACGATCCGATACTTGACGTTCGACGTTAGTTATAATGACACTCTTTATAGTTATTGAAGTGTATACGTCTACTATGGTGAAATTACCGTCTCTCACTTTTTAATTGACCGGGAGCTACTTCCATTTTCTCCTGTCACTTTTTCGATCGAATTTTGAGTTTTAAGTCTCCTCTCCCTTTCTACCGCCTCCTTATCCTGCCCTTCTGGTGAANACAAACCCTTGCGTACATTCTTAATTTCTAAAATTTTAATTTTTTATTATTTTTTAATTTTTTTTTTAGAGTTTTAAGTTTTTTGATTCTAGTACCGTGGGTCAGGGTAGTGAAGTACCGTTTATCTTCCCCTTTTGTACCTTTACTACAGTCTAAAATAAAAGCACTCGAGGTTTTAGTCACACTTACCACTTACGTCAGTGTTTTAATTTTCTGTGAACGAGGAACCTTCTTATTAATATAGTTTCGATCTATAACCAAATTTTTCGTCTCTATAGGGAAATGTTTGTTTCCAGGTATATCAATTTCGATACTAAAAACGTCATCGGCACATACCTACACTCTTAACCTAGTTTTTCCGACTCTTGGTTTCTTAACTACGAAAACTTGACACCACAACCTCTTTTGAGAATTCACAGGGAACTTGACGTACCTCTAGGTTGGACAGTTAGGATTTCCTTTAGTCAGGTCTTATAAGTGACCTTCCTCACTACGACTTCGACTTAGAGGTTATGAAACCGGTGGACTACACTTGTCGACTAAGTAAACTTTTCTGGGACTAAGACTCTTTTTAACTTCCGTCCTCCTCCTCCCCTACTGTCTCCTACTCTACCGACCTACCGTAGTGGTTGACCAACCTGTACTCAAACTCGTTCGATGTCCTTAACCACTACCTGTCCCTTCGGACCGTACGACGTAAAGTACCCTAACGTTTCTCACCCTGTACTGAAGTACTGACTTGTAGTTGTCGTTGTGTATCTGTGTACTTTTCAACGATTCATTCGAGACTCTCGACCGCTACCTACTCCTTCGGACCGTACGACGTCAGGTACCCCAGCGTTTGTCGACCTGTGTCAACTTACTGACTTGACTTGACTTGACTTTTAAGATTTGTACCGATTAATAATCCTTTTACGTTTGTTTTGACGTTACTCCATTGTGGAGTGTGGAAAGTCTTACTGGTAGTAGTTATCCAGATGTTTATTATTTACGACTTTTCCCACATCACTTTTCCCTTGAGAGAACATGACAACACCTTTACATTTAACTGTGTTTGAAATCTCTTGTCATACCTCCAAGAAATTTTTACTTTGGCTCTTGATGATATACTAGGTCGTTAGGGTGATGACCCGTATATGGAACTCTTTTAGTATTAAGTTTTTCCGATTACATGGAGTTACAAGTGACTTCGTAATAAATATTATAGGTCCTGTACCTTTGTTGGGTCTACAAGTAGTTGTCTAATTACCTACTTCTTCATTATGTATGTATGTTACTTTATAATAAGACGGTTTATTTCCTTTCTTCAGCCCAATAAAAATCACTATACCTTCCTGGACCTCGGACGTTGTCTCTCACTTCATTCAGTCTTTCTATTTTTATTTATAGTGTAATAGATACGTATATATACCTTGGATCTTTTTACCAGGACTACTTAAATAAACGTCCCGTCCTTATCTCTGAGTCTAGATCTCTCACCAGAACACCTGTGTCCTAGTCCCTCTCTTCCCACTCCACTTAAGTCTCTAGTTACCAGAACACATATAGTTTACCAGAGACTAGGTAGTTTTATACATGTATCACTCTCGGTAATTATGAAACAACAATGTAAACACCAGAAATATATTCAAATATAATTCTCGATTTTGTTTCTTTCACAAGTTTTCTAGTTTTGGAACTCATTCATCTTTACATATACTATTTACGTTATTATGTCTTTTATTAAATAATGTTGTTTTCGTGAAGATTCAGTTCTATGTGTAATGAAAACAAATGTAAATTGAAATAGGCCAGGATAGTGAAGTACCCTTTATCTACGCCTTTGTCATCTTTGTCACAGTCTGAAATAAAAAAACCCGAGGTTTTAGTGACGTCTACCACTGAAATTGGTACTTTCATTTTCTGCGAGTGAGGAACCCTCTTTTCAATACTGGTTGGATATATAAGTTTTCGTCTCTGTAATGAAACGGCTGATTCCAGGTAGATCAGTTCCGATACTAAAAAGGACACCAGTACATACCTACACTCTCAACCTGACACTTCTTCCGACTCACGGCTTCTTAACTACGAAAACTTGACACCACAACCTCTTCTGAACACTTTCAGGGAACCTGAAGGTCCTCTAGGTTTGTCAGGTAAGACTTCCTCTAGTCGGGACCCTAAAGAAAAAGAAAAGGAAAGAAAAAAAAAAAAAATTTAAAATTTTAGAAATTAAGAATGTACGCAAGGGTTTGTACTTGGGGGGAGGGTGGAGGGANAACTTGACACCACAACCTCTTCTGAGCACTTTCAGGGAACCTGAAGGTCCTCTAGGTTTGTCAGGTAAGACTTCCTCTAGTCGGGACCCTAAAGAAAAAGAAAAGAAAAGAAAAAAAAAAAAAATTTAAAATTTTAGAAATTAAGAATGTACACAAGGGTTTGTACTTGGGGGGAGGGTGGAGGGAGGGGTATTGTAGACACACCCAGTAGGGGTACGTGGTCGGGGTCGGGACCCTAAAGAAACCTTTCTTACTTCGATTTCGACTTCGAGGTCGTGAGACCGATGGAGTAAGTTTCTCAACTGAGTAACCTTTTCTGAGACTACGACCCTCCCTAACCCCCGTCCTCCTCTTCCCCTGCTGACTCCTACTCTACCGACCTACCGTAGTGCCTGAGCTACCTGCACTCAGACTCACTTGAGGCTCTCTACCACTACCTGTCCCTCCGGACCGCACGACCCCAAGTACCCCAACGTTTCTCAGCCTGTGCTGACTCTCTGACTTGACTTGACTTGAAGTACACACCGTGTGTGTATATTATTTTTATCTTTAGACCGAGAAGTATACATAAGGTTACAGTGTCCTCTTTGTAATCTTGTGTTTATATAAAAGTTACATCTAATTAATTGGACGTCATCGTTTAAACTTTATGTAAATGTATTTCTCCTTTATTTTCGAACTCGTATAAGATTTTCTACGACCGATTCACCTCATTGTTTACTTTACTCAGGTATTCCAATATTGACTTTTTAATTAGTTCGATATATATCTTAGTTTTTATTTATTCTCTGTCGAAACTCATTGAACAAGGATAAGAAATTCTATTTTGGTACAATGGTACAAGTTTAAAAAGAACCAGTAATGAAGATAAAATTTTGATTCCAAATAGTAAGGGTAAAATTCTATATTACTTTTTATAACATTCATTCATAAAATACCGAAGAATTTGATTAGTAGAATACTCATACAAAAGTAGGTTGTAAAGGTTCTTAGCGTGAAGACAAGAGATAAAATATAGAAGATATCTTTATTAAATAAAATAGTCCTCTGAGTTAAATATAGTAAAGTGATTACCAAGTACTATTCTCTATCTACATTAGTTAAAAATATTTGTCGTTGTAAATATATAGATATATTAAGTTAAAACGATTCGAAATGTTTTATTAGTATCATAAAAAAACCGTTTCTCTCAAATATAATTAGTATCGTAACATTACGTTATCTAATGTTGCAATTTCCTTCTTTTCCTCTCTTCGTATTCCGTAAACACACCATCGTCTCAATCTCATCTATTCGGATCTTCTCTTCTTGTACGTAAAGTATAATGAGATTGAAATGATAACGTGTAAGACACGTGTTATTAGTGTTACTCCTCTACGTTCATAGACACGGAGTCACTTCCATGTAATTTCAATACAACACTAAATGTGTCTCAACCAATACGGGATGAGGTTTTTGATAAAATACCGACTATATATATATAAAAAAAAGCAATGGATAGACTCACAATCCGATGACACAGGATATCAACAGTTGTTAAATTTCACTGGGACACAAGTGTAAAGGTATTACAAAATAAACGTTTACTATTTTTATAATGTCAATAATTATAACTACTAAAACACTTATATATACTTTAATTAAAGAGAATGTATATTACATTTATGTCCACTTTTTGTGTATTACTTCTAAAAGTGTAAGTTTAAATACCGACTTAATAAAGAGTCCTTTAGGAGTGGTCAGGTAATCGACTACGATTTGAGTAACGATTTGTGGTGTACGTTTTAGATAATGAGAGAAATGAAGAAGTGATAGAACAACAAAGGTTCGATTGTCTGGTACTAAAGTAAAGGGTCTCTTGTTCTTAGAAAAAGATCCCTCGGAAGATTTGAGGTCGTTCGGAGTAGTTTTTTGACTATTAGTTACTTCACACATGTGTACTTTTAGAGATTTCTTAAGACTACTTCATCACATAAAAATGTCGAACGGACAGAAGTCTCTTCGAAATGTTTACTTCGGTTAACGAAAGAGGAGACCCTTAAGATCTACCATCTCTAGTTCCTTCTCCGATTATAAATGGTAAAGTGTTTAATTTCTGATGTACCATTCAGATCACAGTCTGTCGAAATTAATAAAAGGGACGAAACATCAAACCTATCAAATTAGACCCAAAGGGACGTCGACTGTTGAATCTCACTTTTTGGTTCGTCTTACAGTCGTAAATGACTTCGTCTATTACATCGAGTTTTTACGTCTGTAAAAGGACCCTATGTTCTGTTACAAAACGTATCGAGATCGGTAAGTCGACTCACTTGTAAGGATATAAGTAAATTACGTCTTTTGTACCCATTACTATGCCAAAAGTTGTGTAAACTAACTCCCTTTTTTTTTTCACTTTTATAGAACTACATTTTATATCCTAAAACACTTCTAATATAGTAAATATCATTTCAATGTCATATATGTTTCTTAGTTGTATATAAAAATTACGTCGTTAGTCTTTTGTAAAAAGTAAATAAATATACTTTAAATACCCGATAAAAGTACGGATAATGAAAATGATAATATCAAGTGTTTATTATTGTCTGTTAAATCCCTTTACTTTTTCCTTTAGTCCTACTACAAGAAGACTACGATTCTTTGTCCATAAAATTTCGAAAGTTCAAATTAACCCACAACATGTTAAAGTTTAGATTTCCGGATTAACAAATTCTTTTGGACTTCCTCGGAGTACTCCCTATACGGTAAGGACATCGTCTTCCTTTAACGTTCTTCCACGACCCAAACCTTTAAGAAGAAAGATAGGAAAGATTATCAGAGAATATGAGTAATCAATCTAAATACTAGAGAATTAAAGTAAGAACATAAAAAAGGTCACATATCAGAGTGTTTCAAAGGGAACTCTGAGTATACTAGTTAACCCCCATAAGTAAAAAAATCACTTAGAGGTCATGGACTGTATTACATGGATAAAGACCTGCCCAGTAAATAAGTTATTAGTAAGTAAGTGAGTAAGTAAGTAGTTAGGCAGTTAGTCACCTATTAATGACTAATCACTTATACACAATACGAAGTATAATCTGGAACTCTTAAGTTATATTTAATTTAAGCCAGTGATGGGATCTCTTCGAATACCACCTTATGAACGATGAGTAGAATTTAACGAATAACTAACTGAAAGTCTTGTATGTTCTCGTAGAAATTGTTCAGAATGACATAGTCAGTCGAAACGTCATCTCTCTTCAGAGTCACGGAGTACTGTCATTTCAAGACAAGGAACGACGACATGGTCGACCCCGAGACGAGAACGACACACACTACAAAAGTACAGACCGAGGTCCTCCACGGTCTGACTTCTTTCTCGTCGGTGAACCAGTACTTCAAGTACCTCATCTCTCATGTAACTTCTCTTAACCCTCTTTGTATGTACCGAATTCTCAGAAGAGACTTTTACTTTCACTTTCAGCCAGTCAGTACGGGCTGTAAAACGCTAGGGTATCTGATATGTCAGGTACCTTAAGATGTCCGGTCTTATGACCTCACCCATCGGAAAGGGAAGAGATCCCCTAGGAGGGTTGGGTCCCTTGATTTTATTTAATGAAGGAGAGGACAAATAACCGATCCCTTACAGTATACCTTTTTGAACTGTTATCCTATTCCTCAGACCCAGTACACCCTTAAAAGTTATTTATTCTTCCCTGTTTAGGGAGGTCGTTTCCCTCATTTCCTGGACCTCATTAGTATCTTGGTCGGTCAAATAGACACAGGAATACCACCCTCCTCTAAAACTGTAAAGTATTACCTTAAAGATAAATCCGACACTATTTATGAATAAAATTTATAAAGTTAGGTACCGTAAAATAAGAAACCCATTGAAATTCGATTTAGGGAGTGGATCAGGAGTATGTAACATAGTATTTATAATTTAATAGTCCTCTACTTTCTTGACAAATTATCAAAATAATACTTTCTCGTGTATTCTTAATCGGTCATTGTAAAACCATAAAACGGACCTTTTCTTCAGTCTATGATAAGGTGTAATAAGAGAGATATAATTTTCCTAGTAATGTGTACGATTTTAGACACATCGTAGGACAATTTTTTTACAAACGATTGATTCCACGAATTGATAGAATTTTCGTTTTACAAATAAAAAATTTATATAGATATGTATATCTATTGAAATAAGTCACTTTTAATCTAAAAGACGGAGTCTCTTCGAATAGAAGATGTAAGGGGAGACGATCAATCTTCGGACTCCTTCTCTTCCTAAGATACTCGTCTTACAAAATCCACTTTATGTCGACGTCCAAACTTTAAAGTAATACCAAGATAAGATAAAGGTAGTGGGGTGTCCTTGTGTATCTGAATTAAGTAGTCTCGGGGCAATAATAGACATGTTGTGGGAGTTGTAGGTATAGGTGGGGTTTGGGTAATTGTACCGGTCAATATCGTAAATGTTTCCTTTAGTCCGAAACTTTATGTTGTCACGACCGTCGTACTGGACATACGAAGATTTTGTATATGTCTTTTGAAGTGTCGTCCTAAAAAGAGTTTTCTTATTGTTATCAGAGAAATATGTGGATTTTATCCTTCGTATAGAAGTACGACTATGTAAATTCACCTAAACTAAAGGTAAGTATTCCACTAGCTAACTAAATTTCTACTTTATATCTTCAAGGAGTAAACCTTCTTTAGTAGTAGTGATGGTCGATAACATTTTATGAGACGGAACACATCCATATTAGGTCAGTGAGTTTTTGTTAAAATTTAAACGAACCTTTTTTTTGTACGTTGTATCTCTTTTACAATACGAAGTGGGATATGAGAGAACTGTAATTGGATGTATGTGTGAAAAAAGAAAAAAAATTAAAGGTTTAAATTCTTTCTATAAGTAGGGAGATCACTACATATAATCCATATTTATGAAAGTAAAATATTAGAGTAAATACTGATGTCCAAAAAGAGTACAATAAAGAAATCAGAATTTATTGGGAAAGATAAAAGAAAGAATGTATTAGACAGAAATAATAAAGAAAGGAAGAAAGAAAGACGAGGAACCTAAGGAGAGAACGAAAATGAGTCAAAGGAAACCCAGAAAAGGATACGAAAAAGACATTTACTGTAATATATTGGTTGATAAAAGGAAAACGTTAAAATAGACATCGTCATGACGATTATCTTATCGTTCTTGTTTACAAGTGTCTTGTGAACGAAACTTGAACTTTTTAAAGTTACGGGAAATACACATTGATAGATGGTATTGACATTTTCTATCTTTAAATGTATACTCACTCTGTTTTGTTACAATGTAATGAACGGGATCTTGTAAGTAGATCTTACTTCACGAGGTCGAAAGTTAAGGTCCTTTGTATTAAGATTCCTATTCAATAATTCATGATGTTCGAAGAGTATGGTGTTCGAGGTAGACTTGTATCGGACTCCGACGATTAAGGGTTTACATGCAAAGGTTGAGTCTAAAAAGTGTACTCGAGTTTTAAGTACCTAGACTGAGGGACCTTCTTCACAGATGAGTATGGTGATTGACTTTACGTCGTCAAACTTATAATTTAAAAAAATAAATGAGGGTACAATCCAGGAGACACCACAAGGATAGATTCTCTCTGTGCAGTGATTAGGGGGTAACTGAATTAGTGTCTGAACTGAAACCGAGTGAGTAACGAGGGTTAGATTTTTATTCAGGATAGTTATACCAAAGGTTTTATATAGAGTCTAGTAGGTGTAGTAAGATAGAGATACTTGTGGTGGTGAAACGACGTCTCTAGATTTTATAGAAGAAAATAAATATTCAGTATAGTAAAAGGTGTTAAACTGGTCTCAACTAAAAAGTTTTTAAGTTTTGACAGTAAAGAGACGAATTTTGGAAAGTTACAGGGAGTGACAGACATACTCTAAAATTTTAAAATTATATTATTTGTCGAAGACAGGTCTTAAAAGAGAACCGTGTGGGAGTCAGAGAGTTACAGTGTTGGTGTAACTTGACGTAAGAACCCAAAGGAGGAGAGTTGACGGAACAAAAGAGGGGAACGGGTGGAGAAACAAGTAGTTCGACCGAACTGTAAAGAAGATTCATATTGATACAGTTGAGATACGGTAGGTGAAGATCCCTCCATAGATTCTCTTTATTATATATACAAGGAGTCTTCTGAACGTATTATTAGAAGGATCTTCGAAATCATTATTGTCCGAACCTCACTTTTATTGGATGTAAAAGTAATCACCTCACTACACCATCAAAAAGGGGTTTCTCTTAACGGGTTGATTGGTATGAAGGACAACCAGTGAAGGAATGCAACAGGGGAGAGAACTTAAACACAACAAGAACATTAAAGAGTAACTGACAACCTTATGTAGTCAACACTTTGACACCAAAGACTACGAACAAGTATTCTGAACGTCGAATAAGAAGTCGTAAAACCTTGTAAGAGAGAACTATGTGTGAGAATATCTTGGGTCAGTACCATTATATTCTTCGGATTCAATTGATGTACTTTTTGGTAGACAACTGTGACCAACTGTGAGGGTCGATTATTAGGTCGGTTATAGGTCGTAGTCGACGGTTAGTACCCTGACTCGGTAGACCCCTCAGGTCGAGGTCGGAGTTGGACTCTAACGTCCTCTTCGGGACTCAATAGTGACGGGTTGGTTTGTACCAGTCGGGAGTCGTGACAATCTTTATCATAAGTATCAAGACACTTTCAGTGTCTTTATCCCTTGGTCCTGTTTTACTATTTGTTTTTAATATCTAAGTACATTACAATGAGATGTGTCTTTGTTTTTACTTATGAGAACACACGTTTTTTAAGAATTGTGTTTTATCAAGTACACCATACCGAGTTATATTTTACACTCAATTTTTTTATTATTATGGTAGAGTAAATTAATCTTGTCACCAAATTGTCACCAGTACTACATTAGAAGACCGTATGTCTTTTACAAGACGTGGAACTATTTACCCAAACTATATACTCACATTTTGAGTTTAAAATGTGAATTCTACACACATAAAGTGTGATACATTTAACATGACTTTTTAACAGTGATTCGGTTTTCGTCATAAAAGCATTGTTATCACTGGTCAGTCGGGACCTATTCAATAATTTTCGACAAAAAAGGATACAGTTATTTCATTGATAATAGTATAAATTTTACGTATAATATATCAGAGTTCTAGCAGTTAAAATAGTGAAGTGTGTCATACAAAGAATTAAAGAGTGTACTGTATAAAAGTTCTTGAAAATCATTAACATACAAAAGAACAATAAACGGTTATATATATAATTACGGGTTCCCGACTAGTATTTTAAGGTTTTCTTTCCTGGTAACACATTTTCGTACTTTAATAATAGAAGTAATACCAGACCATATTTGATTCTATCAAAATCAAAACCGTTTGAGTACGACAGGTGTTATTTATTTTAGACTCCCAGAAAAAAATGTAAATAATTAACAAGATTAGAAAAATAAGAGGGAGAACTTTATTCACCAAGTAAAATGTGTCGTCAAAAGTTCAGTCAAAAAATACGGGTGTAAACGGCTGTAGGATTCAGTACAGTATAGGGTACGAAACTCGAGGACATAATAGTACTCGAGGTAATGGTGAAGACATTAACTTCAATAGTGCAACACTACTTAACTAAGTCGTTTCTTATCACAACTGTACGAAAATTAGGAGTCATAAATTATACTAGAATTTTAGAGGAGAAGTGTTTTTTTAACAATGACGTTAAAATTAAAAATCTATAAGGAATGTTCGATATTACTAGTTTTAGTACGGTAGTACGTATGTCTGTCTAAGACCGGTCATCCGGTCGATATTCGTAATTGGGTCCGACACCTGGTAAAGTCCTAAAGAGTCCACCGTGATCACCATTTCTTGGGTTGATGGTTATGTCCTCTGTGTTCTCTGTATCCAAACTAGGGACCCAGCCCTTCTAGGGGACCTCCTCCCCTACCGTTAGGGGAGGTCATAAAGAACGAACCTCTTAGAGTATCTATGTCTTCAGACCTTCCTCTTAGGGTATCTATATCCTCAGGAATCCCAGTGTTCTCAACCTATACTGACTTCGTTGAATCGTTCACCTAGTTAAGTCAAAAATAAAAAGAAAAATCTTTACACACTAGATGTTTTGTATTGTTGTGTAAGTTTAAAGAGGTGTCCAGGAGTTCCCCTAAATAACCGTAATAGATGTTTTTCGGGAAGTCTATTGGTATTTCTGAACTTTATTTTTATACCTCTTTTTACAAAGTCACTTAATTTTGTGTAAATAGTCTAAATCTCTAACTAATAAATGTAAGGATACTACACGTCAAAGTACCAATTACTGTCCAATGACCATTCACTAAAAAAAAGAGTTGTTGACTATATTTAACTCGTAATAAACGAAGTGTCTTCAAAACTTAGGGGAGAAAAGATAAACAGTGGTAAGAACAAAAGAAAAACAGAGTTGTCAGTACAAGTATAATCACAGAAATCAAGTCAAAAGTAAGGAGTGAATGATAAATTTCCTATCTATTCCGTAGTAGTAACTATTCTCCTCGTTATAGTAACTTTGTAATTCGATAAATATTTTACCTGAACTCTTATATTTTATTTTAAAACGGAGACTTACTGTATTAGTGTTTTATGGTAAGAGAGAGTTCCATGGTAAACTCGTGTACTGTAATTACCTTGTGATGTACATCTTAATTTAATTTTTTTATCGTACCTCTTACTTCCTTTATACATTATAGTTTAGTTTTAACGTTCTAGAGATGGTAATGTGAAATTATACATACAATATCGATTCATTTACGTTGTCAAATCCGTTGTTTTCTGAAAGTTTTGTTTTCTGTGCGAGTCACGTTAGTAAACCAAACCATTATATCTTAAAGGGTACTTCGAGTGAGTCAGGAATACAGAGGTAACGAGTACTCCCAGTCAATCGTATTATTCCTAAGATACTGTATAAAAGAGAAAAGGAGGGAATTAAGACTAATGTATGTCTTTTATCTTTTTCTCACAACTTTATTACTTATTTCCTACTTTCGTTTCTTTTTATTTCGGACTACAGATAGATGTGTCTGTAAATAACCATATAGATTCACTGATTGTATTTGATCCGACAAGACCTTAATCCGATTAATAAACAGATATAATACTCTCAAAGAACATTAAAATATAATAATAAGTAAACTTTGGTGGTCTACTGAAATTTGTTCTTATAAAACTAGAGGTCAAATTGTATATGTCATTCAATGGATGTATCGTTTGAAGTTCGACACTTGAAAGCTTCTACGTTTACACTCAAGTGTACAGGTTAGTGAATCCAATTAAGAATAAAGACCTTATACAACAGTGTTCACTCCAAAGAAATGTTCGTCAACACGAAATCACCTATTCGACCTCTATCTAGACGTTTTCCTGTTGAAGTAACTGTGTCCTCGAATGTTACTTCTGGACTATCTTAACCTCCGTGTCTCTTTCTACTTCTCTGTTCCCCTTCTTCTTTATTTGCTTCGTGGTTTCTCTGAATACTACGTCCTCTCCCGTTCCTCTAAAATAAACTCCTTCGTAACAATCAAAAACTCCGGGTCCTAGGATTGTATCTGACGATATACTTCCAACTCTGTTACCAAGTCTTGAGTTAGGTCACGATTCCACAATGAATTTCTATTTTTCTCGATGATCGATCTGTAGTGACCTATTAAAAAAGTTCCCCGATCTATCTTAACTTAGGTCCTTCCTTTGTTTTGGACACAGTAATCGTAGTCCGTACTCACTTTAACGTCGAACGTGAGGTAGAGATTAACGACTACTAGGAAGTCGAGAAGGTAAAAGATGCAGGACATAGAGGAGGTCAGCCATTGACAAGAACGGTCGAGAACTTACAGTCGACAACATGACATGATGACATGAAAAGTTCCAGGACAAAAACAAGTCAACGATTCAGTACAAGTTGAGGATCACTGAGGTGCCTAACTTTATACGGTCCGAGGAGACAGAAGGTGATAGAGGACCTCAAACAAGTTTAAGTACGTGTAACTAAGTCGCTACGGTACGTTAGTAGAGTAGTAGACAGTGGGGGAAGAGGAAGACGGTAGTCAAAAAGGGTCGTAGTTCCAGAAAATATTACTTCAGTCGAGAAGGGTGTTCCTCCGGTTTCATAACCGCGAATTGGTTGTCAGGTAGGTTACTTATAAGTCGCCTCTAAATGAATCCCCAACTAACCTAATTAGAGGAACACTAGGTTCCCTGAGAGTTCTCATAAAAGGTCGTGGTGTTTAATTTTCATAATTAAAAAGTCGTCGGTCCGAAGAAATATCAGGTTGATAGGGTAGACATGTGTACTGTTGACCTTTTTTTTGTATCGAAACTGATATACTTTGAAACATCCGTACCACTACAGAGACGAGAAATTATCCGACAGATCCAAACAGTATCGAAAGGAAAGTTCATCGTTCACAGAAAATTAAAGTACCGACGTCAGTCAATTACTTAGTAACTAAGTAAGTTAGTTACTAACTTTTTAGTTAGTCATTGCTAAAACCTCGGGTTCTTTTATTTTCGACAGTGACGAAAGTCAAACGGTGGAAAATAAACGGTACTTCACTACTCTGGTCTACGATATTAGAATAAATATATATATATATATATACATATATATATATATATATATAAAATTTACAACTTAAAGTTCAGTCGAAAAAGTGAGAGAAGAAAGTGGAAGGTATCCGAGAAATAAAAGAGAAGTGAGAGAGGGTAATCTCACGATAGTAGACGTATAGACTCTAACGGTTATAAAGAAGGTCTTTAGACCTAAGATCGAACACTAAGTAAGTCGGACCGTAAAACGTACCATGTGAGAAGTAAATTCGATTTATTCGTCCCGCTGTTATATGTCGGAACAGTATGAGGGAAGAGTGAAGACTTGGTTAGTATAAAAAAACGTGTAGACCAAGATTAACAACGAAGAACTAGACGTAAGTCCGAAGAGTCTTCCGTTTATTACGCCAGACTGTGAGGGTTGGGAAAATTCTTAAAAGATAGTAAACACCACTAGGTGTATCAATTTCCAAAATAGTACCAGTTACTTCGTCTTCATCTAAAAAAAAGGGAACTTAAGGGAACAAAAGAGTTACTAGGTCACTTACAACCGTTAAACTAGAGACCAAGGAGACGGAAAAGATTTGGGTCGAACATGTAGACCTTCAAGTGTATGACAACTTCGGATTGAACTTCCTAAAACTCGTATTGGAACGGATCGTACACTTTACTCACGTTAACACACCATCAAATTTGTAAGAAACCATAGTGGGAATAGATTCTAACCTTACTGTTGACTGGAATAGGTGAGGACACTAGTGCTGAATCAAAAGGTTTAATCGACTGTATAACTCACGTCGTGAAATTATCATAGTATAAAATACTAAAATTTATCAGTCAACATTACGACAGTAAAAGTGATTGAAACAAGTATCATTACAAAGGATTCCGGGTTTTTTGAAGTGTGAAGTCTTAAAAATCCAGATACACTCACTGGTGGGGTAGCACCAATAGGTCCAGTAATTCTGGGAGGAACATATCAAAAGACATATAAGAATTAGAGAAAACGAAGAGAATCGAGAAATGGTAAAGACAGGTAATAACACGAGTAGGAATTTACTTTACAGGGGAACTAGAGAGGTTAAAAGAACTTCTCTAGAGGTCAGAAAGGGTAAGATAACAGAAGGAGAATGAAACGTCACGAGTAAATTCTTACGAAGAAATAGAAAGAAAGAATAAAAGACCGTAAGACGGAAGTCATCATATATAGAAAGGGGAAAAGTAAACGAAAAGTTAAGAGAAGAAAGGAGTCGATAAACATTTGGGAGGAGTTTATTGGTAAAACAGAAGAACGTAAAGAAAAAACCCCCCTATCAAAACCAGTGAAGGAGGATATGTTACATTACTTAGAGAGAGGTATCAAGAAGTTCGTGAAACAAATGGTATAGATTAGGGAACTTAGAAGTGACATATTAGTATTCCCTAAAATAAATCCAGTATGGATTTACCGGACCAACAAAGGGAAGAAAGAAGTTAAATTCAGACTTAAAACGTCATTCCTCGAGTATTAGACTCGGTGTCAGTGGAGATCCAGAACAAAATGACTGACCTATCACGAAGAAGGACAAACCGACGTTTCTGGTATTAGTTAGACTAAAGTCGTTACTGTTAGACCACTACAGACACACATCCACAGGTACAGAAGTCGACAACCTTTTCTCACGAACGATACAGGTCGTACAAAATAATTATTTGAGACGATCGGAAACGGGACTAAATAAAACATGAGGTTCCGATTTGAACAGACAATAAGACCCATACAGAACTGAAAGAAGAAAACGTAAGGTCAGGGGATACTACATTTCCTGTATAAAAACAAACAAACAAAACCACAAGATCTTTCAACATATCCAGAAATATCTCGACCAGTTGAAGTGGAAGAAGGTGTAGCCACCAACCCCGTATCTGTTTAATGACACTACAACTTACTAAACGAAACCTTTGCTCCATTTTAATAAGAAAGAAAAAACTCTGACGTGGGTTCCTGACGTAAAACCAGAGAAAACAACTGTTATTCCCGAGGAGGTAAAGAAGATTACCTAAGAACGGGTGTTATATTTTACTAGTATTACCTAATTTAAAAGGGTAAGAGTAGGTAAAATCAAGGATTCTATAACTACAAATGAGAACGGTAGAGGAGAATCCGGTACAACTTTAATGAAACTAATTTACATGCATTGTAAAGGCCAAGGATACGTTATAACAAGAAATGTCATAGTGTGAAATGAAAGATGTTGTCCGTGTAGGTGTTGACTTTCAGTAAGGACGAGACCGGATCGGTGAAGAAAGAATAACCTCGATAGTCATTAACAAGAGACATAAAGGGATCATTATACGACCTGTGGCAGGTTGGAACCCCCCCCCCCCAGTACAAATCCGAGTTGAAAGATATGAAAACGGAAAGGGATGACAGGTACCCGAAGAGGTCCGTTCGTACGACCTCACACAACGGTAAAGGAAGAGGTTACCTAGAATAAAACAGTCTTGAGAAGTGATACTGGGTAGAAAGAACTCACCGGGACGTGTCTTACTGAGTATCGAGGTAACTCAATACTTTCGGGGAAACAGTCTTGTTCTGATACTAGGTACTTCCGGTCTATACATATCATTATTATGACATATATATACAATATATATATATATATATATATATATATATGTGTGTATGTGTGTCTCAGATTATTATAAATCAATATTTTTCTTCTTTTAGGACTGTGAACGTTTTTGTGCCTACCTGGAACTCCTATTATACGATTCACATGGTATTCTAATTTTTAGAAGTTAAAAAACAAAAATACATTATAAACACACTCTTCAGAAGATTCGAATAATGTTATGTCATGATAATTATGTATCCGTTAACAGAATCAACCCATGGATTCGATTGAAACAACCTTAATAATCGTTAACCCGAATGTTTGCGTGAGAGTCCTGTCTTAAGTAAGTATACAAGTCCCGACTGACTTGAGTTATCGAGTAAACTTTAGTTTAAGTTCAATTAAAGAAAGGGTACGAAAGGTTTAGATAAAGAAATTGGTTTAAAGGGTAAAGAAACTCCGTGTGTCATAAGATAAGTGGGGAATTCTTTAGTAAGAGTTATAGAAAAGATGTAAAAAACCAGTTTGGACTACGTTTAATCAGACATTACGTAGAGGATTTATAATACGTCACAGTCACCAATATTAGACTCCATGATGGTGATTAGATTATTAAAATGTGTATGGTTAACCAGAAAACTTCAAGTATGAAATTTTAGTTCCACTCTGAGACTATAAAGGGAGAGTTTTTAAGAACTACTAAGATATAACGTAAGTACTATTTATAGATTTAGTGAAGTATACAGTATTACAAGGGAACTGAACACAGTAGACAAACACTCAGGTAGAGTGTTTTCTCAACAGTAAACTAAATTGAACCATAGATTGAGAAAGGAGAAAGACTAATTAATGGTATGTACGTAACAGTGAGTGAAAAGGAATGTACCGATCTAGGATCAATAAGTTGATAGTTAAGATTAATTGAGGAATCCTCTCGTAAGGGATCGTCGACGACCGACTGAATCTTATGAAAACATTAAGAAAGAATCAGGAATCACAGAAATAAACGTATCACGAGTAGTTTTACATACCATTGTAGAACACATTAAAGAAAGATACTGTTAATTGACATTTTAACAACTCTTTTCTATAGTACTTAAGATAAAGACTTAAAGATCGTAGACGAAGATATGATGTAATTTTTTACCGACTTTTCACAAAAACTTAATTATTTCTTTAATAGTTTACCACCTCTAAGTTGTTTATTTTAAAACGTAATTTTAGTTAATTCCTTCTTAATTTAAAATCTATAATTGTTTGTCAATATATACTTAAACTAGTAGGAAGATGACTTCTAATGGTTCGGTTCTTTTGTCTCCTTATCTCCAACTGTAATTATTTAGACTGTAAATATTGATAATGATAGTAAACCTCCAAAAGGTTAAATTTTGTTTTCGACAAAATCTTTTTTATAATTTTTACCATTTTATTATTTGGATCTGATATTAGATATTTTTATCCCATTAAAACTTACTTTAGTACGTATTGAGTTTTATTTTTTAGTTATTCACGAAGATTAATGTACAAACTCAACATTTCTCTTAATTGTCGTCTTCTATTTGATCTGTCGTATAATTTTTGTCTCTGTAGTGAAAAGGTTGTTTCCTAGTATATCAGTTTCGATACTAAAAAGGTCATCAGCACATACCTACACTCTCAACTTAGTATATCTTCCGACTGACGGCTTCTTGACTACGAAAACTTGACACCACGACCTGTTCTGAAAACTCTCAGGGAACCTGACGTTCCTTTAGGTTGTTCAGTTAGATTTTCCTTTAGTGGGGACTTATAATAACCTTCCTGACTACGACTTTGACTTTGAGGTTGTGGAACTGGTTGACTACGCTTGTCGATTACCTAACATTTATTGAAACTACGACCCTTTCTACTTCCTGGAGGCTAAGTCCTCCTCTTCCCCCGCTGTCTCCTTCTCTATTAACCTACTAGTAGTTGAGTTACCTCTACTAAAACTCGTTTGAGGTCTTCCCTCACTTTCTATCCCTTCGGTCCACATGACGTCAAGTACCCCAGTGTTTCTCAGTCTATGTTGAACCACTGACTTATTGTTTATCACCCTCTATCCAGTGTCACTTTCTAGTTCTAGTTAGTGTCTCGTTGTATACTTATTTTATATATTTACATATTATATTTTTCAAATTTCTTTGTTTTTCTTCCGTATTATATGTACGTTAAGTTCGAGGTTCTCCTCTTCTCTCTTTCACCTTCTTCGATATAGTTCTGACAAGATTTTGACTATTTAAAGTACTTCTTTTGTCACCAATCTATCAGTAGTAGAGCTATTATTAATAACTTGAGTCTTCCATTCAAAATTTCTTTGATTGACCTTTTAATATTAAGTTATGTGTTATTTTATAAGAAATCATAGTTTTTATTATGTTTATATAAAAGACTTATTTTGTGTTGACTATATTAAACAGTTTACATCCGGACCTATATTATATTAGTTATTATTTACGTCACAAAGTAAATACCCTTATTACTGTATACATTTATCTCTTTATTTGTTTTTGACTTGTACTACCTTTTATATGAACTATTACCACTTGAACAACCAGGTCTGATTGAGAAGATGACTCTTACTCATATTTTCGAAATATTTACATCTTTATAACAGGATATTTAAAGTCACTCGGTTGTCGCTTTTATACTCTCAAATACCCCGACACTCTTCTTATTTAGGATTCCTTCAATCTGGTTATAATCCCACACGTAATCGTCATAGACTGTTAAGACTCATTTCGTCGTTCTCACCATCTTACCGATAAATCTTTTATAACTTTCTTAGTACAAGGATTCTATTTTTAGACTATAGTCTAGGGTAAGTCAAAGGTATCGTTATGTGACACTTCCATTCCATTTGTCTTCCTTTTTTATTCTCTTTTTTTTATTTATAAGTATCCCTGATTTCAGATCGCAACATAATAATAAAATAATTTACAGACTTACTTAATTTATTATAATCGTAGAGATCAGGTTATAGACGGTCTTCGTTTCGTATCAAAGGTTTATAACTAAGTCAGTAATTTTATTTTACATACCATCAGTTTTTATTACGTGTCACGATTCTATATTGGTATATACTCACTTTCAACGAGTCAGTACAGACTGAGAAACGCTGGGGTACCTGATATATCAGGTACCTTAATAGGTCCGGTCTTATTACCTCACTCACCGGATAGAGAAGAGGTCCCCTAGAAAGATTGGGTACCTAGTTTGGGTCCAGGGGTGTAACGTCCACCTAAGAAATGGTCGACTCGTTGTTCCCTTCGGGTTGGTATATATACATATGTATACATGTGTATTTCCTTCTCCACACTAAACTTTTAAATTTTTTACCCGTAGTTAACTTTGTCTATATGTTCTCTCAGTTACTTTAATAATTTGACTTTATTTACTTTAAAAGTAATTTAATTTAAAGTAATTTACGTACGTATGTCTTCTAACATCCGTTATATTTAATTAACTTATAGATAGGGTAGAGTTCCTATTTTCTGATAATTTAACTTATTTTCATGTTTTTTAATATGTTTAATCACGTATTTAATTAATTTTTCTTTTTTATTGCACTAGTACTGTTTTTAAATGAAAAGTCTACTAATTCAAAGGTCAGAGAACTTCTTTCTAGTTATTGTTTTCGTGTTCATTTATTATAATTATACACTTTTACTCTCGTAATGATGTAGTGATCTTTAAAGTTTTTTCGATAACCGTAAGAAGGGTTATTCGAACTTTTAAATTTTCTTTACTTTTTTCAATTAGGTATTGTTAACTTTGAGGATTCTTATTTATCTTTCGTACCTATAAAAAATTTTTAATGATTTATTTTAACTTAAATATAATTTGAGGAGGGATATTAACTTGAGGTGCGGGTCTATCAAAAAGGAAACTTAGAAAGGTTTATAAGATCCTTTTTAATGTATTCAATGTCTAATTGACCGTCTCCTATTATTTTTTCTTATATGAAATTGAATTGGTTCGGTCATGTCGAAACTATCGTTTTGTCTTCTTCCTTTAATGTTCCCTAATTTTGATGTCAGAACAAGGTCATTATGGTGATGAAGTCTTCAAGATTTTGTGTTAATTCTAGTAAGTTTCTGATTTATTTACCTTCTATAGTGTATAAGTAATTACTTTTGTGATATTTTTACTTAAAAACAGTTTAAATAAATATTTCTAGAGTATTAGAGAGTTCTTTTGACAGATAGTTCAACTAACATTGTAAATATACTTTTGTATTTTCCTGATCTCATCTGTCTTTGGAACTTCTCCTTCTCATATGATATGTCATAGAGTCTTATATAGTATTTCTATGTTACTAACTCTGTCAAATTATAACCGAGTTTGAATTACTCGTCAATTTGTTTGTTTTTTTTTAGGTCGTTATATAGGAGTATATATAAATATAAATACCTCTTCCGTTACCGTGGGGTGAGGTCATGAGAACGGACCTTTTAGGGTACCTTCCTCCTCGGACCATCCGACGGTAGAGACCCCAGAGTGTCTCAACCTGTACTGACTTCGTTGAATCGTCATCATCGTCGTCGTATAAATATAAATTAATATCGTACTATCTTGTTCACTGTTTGCTTAGTACAAAATTAATTACCACTATTAAATTGACTGTAGATATTTATTATATAAATAATATAATAGGTTTGAACTCAGGGCGGGGTATGAATTTTTATCTAAGTTCAACTTAACATCTAGTACTATAATTTTCGTCTTTTTTTAGTATCTTCCACTGTATCTCGTTATAGAAGTACAGAATCTCAATCTCTCAAACGTTTATCATGTGTCTATATTTTCAAACTATCTGAAAAGATATCGTTTAAATTCTTAAATACCAGTATATGATCAGTCTAGATTACTTCGTGATTTACTTTTTTTTTCCATAATTTTTATTTACTGTTTTTAAAATGACGTCGTTTTTTCTAAATTTTTTAGGAGGGTAGTTGAAAACTAAAGACTGAAGTCGTGTATCTTCAACGGTTATGTAGAATCATTATTACTTTTTAGATTCGTTTGACTTTTTACATGGACTCTCTAGTTCTTCCCTTCACTTTGGTATTCCGTATAGTAATAGAGGGTCTAACCTTCCTGTCTGTCCGTTTGTGTCTCTTATTTTTTAATGACTCTGTCTCCTGTCCTCCAATGACCTCCAAGTTCTGTCTGTTAAGACTCTCTAATCGTCAAAGTGCCCCTGGGTCAGTACCAACGACCTCGGGTGTACTCAAACATTAAAAAGGGAGGTCTCACGATGGTCAAAGAGTCTTATTTATAGTCTATTTTCGAGGGAGTACAAAGGACGTCGCCACTCCCTTCCCTCTGTAGAACTTTATATGGTTCTGTAAGACACGAGGAAATTAGATAGGAGTTCACTTTGATAAATTTATCTCAGTGTAGACACCCTAAAATAGTCTCGGATTGACTAACATCGAGTCAAGTCAACGAGTCAGGACAGGTTGAGAAACGTTGGGCGACCTGACGTTGTACTTCCCGGAGGGACAGGTAGTGGTTGAGGATCTCAAATGAGTTTGAGTACAGGTAGTTCAGCCACTACGGTAGGTTGGTAGAGTATGAGACAGCAGAAGAAGGGGAGAGTGGATGTTAGAAAGGGTCGTAGTCCCAGAAAAGTTTACTCAGTCAAGAAGTGTAGTCCACCGGTTTCATAACCACAAAGTCGGTAGTCAGGAAGGTCACTTATAAGTCCTAACTAAAGTAATCCATACCTAACCTATATAGAGAAACGTCAGGTTCCCTGAGAGTTTCTCATAAGAGTTGTGGTGTCAAGTTTTCGTAGTTAAAAAGCCACGAGACGAAAGAAATATCAGGTCAAGAATGTAGACATGTACTGATGACCTTTTTGATATCGAACCTGATCTGTCTGGAAACGGTCGTTTTATTTCAGAGAATAAAAATTATACGACACATCCAACCAGTATTGAAGAGAAGATTCCTCGTTCACAAAAAAAAGTAAAGTACCGACGTCAGCGGTAAACGTCACTAAAACCTCGGGAGGGGTGGGGGGCGGGGTGGGGTGGTTTTTTTATTTCAGACAGTGACAAAGGTAACAAAGGGGTAGATAAACGGTACTTCACCACCCTGGTCTACGGTACTAGAAGCAAAAGACTTACAACTCAAAATTCAGTTGAAAAAGTGAGAGGAGAAAATGAAAGTAATTCTCCGAGAAATCAAGAAGAAGTGAAAGACGGCATTCACACCACAGTAGACGTATAGAATCCAATAAAGATTCTATACTATAAAGAGGATCGTCAGAACTGAGGTTCAACATGAAGTAAGTAAGGTCGTAAAGAGTTCTACATGAGACGTATGTTCAATGTATTCGTCCCACTGATATATGTTGGAACACCATGAGAAAAGGACTAAACCTTGGTCAGACAACAAGGTACAGATCAAGATTGACAACGAAGAACTGGACGTATGTCTAAAGAGTCCTCCATCTAGTCCACCATAAGGGTAGAACAATTCTTAAAAGGTGTCAAACAACACTAGGTATCTCAGTTTCCGAAACCGTATTCCCTTTCATTTGTGTGTTAAATCAACTACGACCGTAAGGTACGTCTCGTTCCCTATATGGGTTAAGGTTGAGGGAGATCGGGAAATGTACCTTCTTTCTTTTATGGGTAAGGTCAGGTGAGATCGGTAGGACAGGGTCTATTCTCCCTCTCCCATATCTTTTCTTGAAGACTTTAATTGTGAGGTCTTTGTGTCTGAGGGACTGGGTAACGATAGTGTAATGAATTCAGTATTAATGTTGTCAAGAAAATGGGTCAAATAGACAGACTAATACTTCTTTTTCATATTCCACTTGATTTCTAGTTTTTTATCAAACTTCTCTGTCTCGTTCGGAGTATACATCAATCTATACGGTCGCCTCAACCTTAATAGTTTGACCTTTAAATTTTGTTGGTACTAAGTATACGATTACGAGAACACGTTTTCATCTGTCGTATGTTCTTGTCTACCCGTTCATTCGTCTATCTATTCTTAAGATTATTTTTCGGTTTTACTTTACAATCGCTATTATTGGTAATATTGACTTTACGGGAATTATCTATAATTATTAATTATAATTATCACCCGATTAATTTGACTTGTGTCGACTCTTTTCTTAGAGACTCGGACTTCTATAGAGTCATATTTGACAGTTTTGACTTTCAGTTTTTCTTTTGTCTGACTCTTCTTTTCTTTTGTTTTATATATTCTTGACACTCTGTTGATGCTTTCCTTAACTTCAACTTTAACTTCAACGAGTCAGCACAGGTTGAGAAACAATGGACACCTGACATCGGGTGATTCGAGGAGGCAGGTACCCTAAGAGGTCCGTTCTTATGACCTCACCTCGTCCAACGGTAAAGGAAGAGGTGATTTCCTTATTGTACGTGGATGACCCTTACAGTCTTTCTTTAATTTCGTTCTTTCTTTTTTTCTTTATAAACTATATTCTCGTGACTCTTAAAAGGGTTTAACACAGTCTGTTATTTGATATGTAGTCTTTTGTGTTTCGTCTTACTTACATTTTTTTATTTTATTTTGATGGAGACCCGTATAGTATTAACTTGATGTCTTTTAGTTTAAATTTTTAAGACTATTTTCAGTCTACTTCTTCGTGAAATGGGTATCTCCTCTTACATATAAGAAGAGTTCGACTATTTTCTTATAAGTAGTTCTATCTGGTATAAAACCCGGTATTTAATATAGAATTACTTAATTTGACCTATCTTTGTAATATTATAGACAAGAGTCTAGTGTTACCTTAACTTGATGATTTGTTATTTTCTTTCTATCCACCTTTGATGGTTTTATGAATTGATTTGTTGTGTGAAAATTTATTATATACTAAGTTCTTCTTTAAAGTTTTCTTAAAAAATTTTATAAACTGAATTATTTTTACTTTCGTACTGAATGATTTTGAGTACCCTATGTCATTTTTGTCACCTGAAGGGACCACCGAGTCTACCATTTCGCAGACAGATGTTACACTCTCTGGACCCAAGATAGGGACCCAACCCTTCAAGGGACCTCTTTCTTTACCGTTGGGTGAGGTCATGAGAACGGAACTTTTAGGGTACCTGTCTCCTCGAACCACGTCCGATGATAGGTTCCCCAGTGTTTCTCAGCCCGTGCTGACTTGCTGAAGTGAAGTGAAAACGAAAACTTTTGATATAATGACTTACATTTATAATCTTCTTTCTAGATTTTTAATTATTAGATTCGAAGGTGGTATGAATTGATCTTTTTTCTTGTTTGATTTAGATTTCATTCGACTTCCTCTCTCGTCTTTAGTTACTTTTACTTTTATAATTTAGTTATCTCTTTCAGTTGTTTTGGTTTTAGATCAAGAACTTTTCCAGTCATTTTGTCTACTGGTAGATCGGTCCGGTTGATTCTTTTTGTCTTTCCTATAGTTATTGATAATAGTCTTTACTTTCTCCCTTGTAATGATATCTTGAGTACCTTTAATTTTAATATAAGTCATCTTATAATACTCGTTAAGATACAAGTGTTTAAACTATTGGATTTACTTTATCTCGTCAAGGAACTTTCCGTGTGATAGTTTTATGTATGTTCTTCTTTACCTTGTATAATTATCCGAATATAGATAATTTATCTAACTTAACTATTAATTATTTAAAGGTTTTACCCTTTGTAGTTAAGGTCTCCTTACGTGAACTAACCTCGTACCTCCGGAAGAGAGTCATACTAGTAGTAAATTAAGACAGTTTGATAACACGTGATTTCGACTGTCAAACTTAACAATTATTTGGTTAATAATCGAACGTTACTTATTTTAAGATAACTTAAACCATGAAAAAGGGTTCGATAAAAGATCTTAATCTATAGTTTTTTTATTTTTGACTAGATGAATCTTTGTTTATTAAGTTGGTATCATTAAAAAAAGATACTTTAAACCTGATTCTCATTCACTACCCACTATATTACCTCCATCAAATTACTTATTTAGTTAACTAATGAAGAACAAATGTTACCTCACCTCACTTTATGTGTTTTATTCATTGCTCTATTAAAACTCATCTAACATGACATTTATTAATCGGATGTCCAACAGGGAAGGTGTGGTAAAGGTTGTACTGCGAAGATAGAGTCCAATGATACGTGTGTGGTGAGAATCTTAGAGTCCCTTCCTTTCGTAGTCTTCTTTACAGTTCCCCTTCAGGTCTTAGTTAAGAATTATAGTTAAAGTTTTCCTTATAAAGTTTTGAAGACTGTCTCCATTTTACGAATATAAAACGTAAACGTTTCCGATTCGAAAAACTTCAGGTGAAGACTTTTAGGGTCCAAGATTGTTTGAAATTTTCCCCCTTTTGATGTTCTGTTACATTTAGTCTGAGAGATAATATTCATTTTATTATAATTAATTTAACCCTCCTACTTCTTCAGGTCTTTTTACTTCCGTAATCCTATTCAAATCCCACAATCCCTCTGTTCTGGAACAGAGATCCTAGGTCTGATCTTATCTTCTTGTTATTTAATAGTACAAATGACGCAAAGTTCCGTGAGGGAGATGGAGGTACACATACACAAGAGTCAACGAAGTCAGTACAGGTTGAGACGTTGGGATACTGACAACGGACAACCCGTGATTTGTCAGGTACCCTTGACAGGTCCGTTCTTATGATATCAACTAACGGTACGGGAGGAGGTCCCCTATAAGGACTAGGTCCCTAACTTCGACGTAGAGGACTTAACGCCCCCCTAAGAACTGAGTGACTCGGTGGACTCTTGATACGATACGTAAAGAGGAGAGGTGTTTAGATGCCCTTAAATCTAGTTGTCACCCTTCTTTCACCCACCCTTTATACGTGTGACTCATTACTTATTAAATTTACTGAACCAAAGAGGAAGTAACATGACTTTAATGGAGAGGAATCGTGTCAATTCGAACACTATCTTTAATTCATCATTAGTAATCTGTTTTAATGGTAAGTCCTCGTCGACTCAAATATTAGACTTTGAATATGAGTCAATTGTCAATTTCTTTACACTATAAACGAAAGTCTCTTTATATAACACATAATCTTATCTCTCATGTACCCCTCTGTCTGGATACAATCGATACATCCAATCTTCTTAGTCCTAAGACGTAACATTTCGTTGTCTTCGGCTGAAAATCTTTTTCTTATAACCGACCGAGTCTTAAAAACCTTCCCACTTTTTGATCCAACTCCGATTCAAAAGTCTTAGTTTTGTTTGGTAATGTTCTTTGGTACCTTTTCTCTAGATTCCTTCTCTACCTCTTACGGTTGGTCTTGATTTGAACTGACAAAATCGCTGTTCGTAGTTTCGAGAAAACACGTTATTTGTCATGACCCTGTCGTAAAGAATTCTTTACCCTATCGAGTTGATGGGGAAGTCCTTTGTTTCTCGTTTCGTTATTTGTATGTTTTAGGTAGTTTTTTATTTTCATTTTCCTCGGATTTTTAGTGAAAAACACAAGAGTAAAATGAGAATAGATGTGACTTCTTACTCGAAGGGGGCCACCGAGTCACCATTTCTTTGACGGAAAGTCACGTCCTCTGTTCCCAAACTAGGGAATAAGTCTTTCTAGGGGACTTCCTCCTTTCCGTTAGGTGAGGTCATAGAAACGGACCCTTTCGGGTATCTGTCTCCTCGGACCTCCCGATATCAAGTGTCCCGACGTTTTCTAAGTCTGTACTATATCACTGACTTTGTCGTTGTTTTGACTTCTTATAATTAATTCTACGTCTATACTCGACGATTTTATACTAGTAAGATACTTTTTTTACGTAATTCTCGTTTTCTACATTTCTATCTGTTCCCGAACTACACAAATTCTTTATCGTACATTTAGTACCGGTTATCACCTCTTCCTTTACCGTTAGGTGAGGTCACAAGAACGGACCTTTTAGGATACCTGTCTCTTTGGACCTCCCGATCTCAGGTACCCCAACGTTCTCAGTCTGTGCTGAATCTCTGATTTGGTGCTGGTGGTGGTACCGGCTATCCCCCAAAGGGACTACAGAGTCTACCATTTCTTTGGTAGACGTTAAGTCCTCTTAGATCTCTGTGATCAGTTAGGGGACCTCTTCCTTTACCGTTGGGTCAGGTCATAAAAACGATTCTTTTAGGGTACCTGACTCCTCGGACCGTCCGATGTCAGGTGTCCCAGTGCTTCTCAGTCTATACTGACTCACTGACTCGTATACCGACTATCTCCTACTAAAAATCTAATCACATTTAACTTCAACCTCTCTCCCCTAAAATAAAATAAAAAGTAATTTGAAAAATAAAATATAACCTCACATCGGATAATTGTTAGAACACCATCAAAGCCCACTTATTATGTCCCTAAGTAGATATGTGTATGTACATAGGCAAGAGGGGGTTTGAGGGGAGGGTCGGTCGGACGATGTATCGTGATTTGTCTCAAGGGGCACAATATGTCAGCCAGGAACAACAAGTAAGTAAAAATTTATATTGTCGTACATGGATCTGTTCTATGGAATGCGATCCCATTCCTTATATTTACATAAGATTCTATTCAAAGTTCAGCGATTTTGAAAGAAATCCTCACTGTACTAGTGTGAACAGGAAATGTTATTAGTGAGTTTACATCCCCCAACCCCCTCTCACCCTTACCTAATAATTCCTTATTTTCTTATTCATCTTTTTGGTCTACCTACTTATGGTGTTATTAGAACCACTCTACACTATGGTTTAATCAAGACGTGTGGTTTTGTCCCGAGTCCCTTGCACAAATTTTTATATTATGTTCAGGAGACCGTAACATAAACTTAGAAATTAAGTATCACAAGTCGAGTTTATTAAAATAAATCACGAGAATTAACCAACTATCGATGTGTACTTAGACTTTTTGTTCGTTCTTGTTTTTGTGTATGACTCACGAAGATAACGCACCCCATGATAGTGAGTTTAAGATAATAAATTGAGACTTGCACACCCTAAAGATACAGGTAAAATCGCTCTTTATTTGTCTTTTTGTGATGAATGAGTTCCGGAAATCAACCACACATCAATCGGTCAATTTACTCACCTTATGAAGTTCCTTAAGTCATACTTTAGTTTACAGAAGTTCAAGTTGTGGGAAAAGTCTCTTTGTCTGTGTAAAGTTATTTTCACTAAAAGATAGATGGATACAACTTTCATAAAAATCGTCAATTATTAAGGTAAGGGAAGGACGACAATAACTGTCCCTATTATTAAAATACTACTAATTTTATATATTTTTATATTAATATTATCGTTTTCATTAATCACGTAAGTATATATAAATAACAATTATATAAATGATGAATTACAATTTAGTCATACGTCGTATATTACATCTTTGAAAAAATACTAGACATTTAGTTTCTTACAAAACACACTCACACACATATCTTTCTCACAATTTCCCTTCAAAGTGTTAGACAAAGAAAAAAGATTTTATTTTGGTTTTTTTCCTTTTATAATTCCAATTAAGTATCATAGACCAAATCATCTAAAGGAAATAGTCTTATCCTATAATATTAAACCCTTTTACCTTTTATAAATGGTCGAAAACATTTCATATTGTATAAATAAGTAAACAAGTTAAGTAGAAATAGTAGGTGATTCTTTTTGTCATTTTCACTAGTCAGTATAAGTTCTGTTATTTATTATACGTAATCTATTTAATTATTGATTAATTTTAGTTGTTAAGGTTTTTCACTATTCAAGATCCCTTCTTTTGTTTCGACTTATTACATGACCTCTTGTCTCACTTTGTACAGAGTGACCTAGTAAATCTACGACAACAGACTTTAAGGTTAGGAAATCCACTGTTAACTAGTTTCAGTATTCGATACGAAGTACTTCTAGACTCACTTTTAACAAAACCCTACACCTTTCTTAGGTGTTCTCGACGTTTTCTCCCTAAAATACAACCCCTTCAAACTCTTTATCGTTTCTTCACGTGTCCCTACCTCTTGTCATACTCCTAATCTCATTTTCTACTTGAACCTCTTAATTCTCTTACCTCTGGTGTAATTTCTTTTGTAAACTTAATACAATTACGAAATAGTCCTTAGGAAACCGTTCGAAAATTCGTCTCCTCACCGTCTACACTAAATACACAAATTTTCATGTAAAACCGACGAGACACTTAACACCCTCGTCTCGTTGTTGAATCCACTGAGGACCTTAACAGGAATATCTTTCCACCCTCGGTCTCCGACCCCGTTGTTACTATTGAAATTTAGTATATCTTTCTATGACCCGTTTCTTGTCCGAATCCAGATCTCCCTCGACGTCCGCTCTCCCTCCATCCCTACGTCAAATTTACTAGTTAACTATAATTACGATAAGTCCGACTTTTAACATTAATTTAATACACTGACCGACAGTATTTACTGACTTTATTAACACACGGTAAAAATTGTGTTTCATCCGTGGGTACGTATTTTGTCTAATATAATTGTGAATTAGGTATCAAGGTCATGTTTGGTGAGTGTTATATACTTGTAAATGTAACATGAGGAAAACGTGTAATGAACTTGAGTCTGTCAAGTCAAGTCGAGTCAAGTCAGCAAGTCAGCGAGTCAGCACAGACTGAGAAACACTGGGGTACTTTTATTACACGTTATCGGTGTAACGACTGTTTCCTTTGACTGGACTCGGAACCAAGGTCCCAAATAACTCCAAACCAATGTATTCGTACATCACGCACTACTGACTGAAATGAAGGAGTCAGGAGTCGTCGATAGGGAAGGCTTCAAACCTTATTATGTTACACCGAGTTCCTGGAACTGTAATTCGTATGATCACGATTTTTGATAGACCGAACTAGGTTCCGGTGCTCATACGTTTCTGTACAAATCGTTCGTTTTATAACATTCAAGAGTCTTCGATAGAGGTACCTCTCCCAGTTCCCCGTAAAAAACCCCTCCCCCACCTTACATATCCCAAACTTATAAAGATCGAAAAATTCAATTATACATTGACGGGTCGTCCGACTTGATTTTTGGAGATAACACTTTATTTAATTATTGAACAAAACTCTAATATCCTTCGTGGAACTATGGATAAAAACTGTCTTATTTCTTCTCTCCTCCGAACTGATTTACATTTGTTTAGTTCATCCATAACAAGATATTTTAAGTACGATGCCTACTCACCTTCACCTCTTTTTTCACACACACTTAGTATCGATTTACAACTAAGGTTGTCTAACTTTCTTTGCCTACTCCACTATATGGATGTGTGTATGTGTGTGTGTTTACGTTTTTATCGTATCTGGACAGACTACATTATGAAAAGGTACAAGATCCATTCCAGATATGAGGATCTTGTTTCAATATGAGGATCCTATCTGACAACTATTCTTTAAAAGGTGTCGTTTAATTGTATTTTGAGTTACATCGTTGATCAAACTTTAAATAAAATGTGGAAGGGGGTTTACCAATCACTACAACTCATAGAAAAGTGTAAATAACCGGTAGACATGGTGAAAAAACCACTTTTTTGGTTGTGTTATAACATTTTGTTAATTTAATTAAATTTTTTTTAATACTTTTGAATGAAAGTGAGTGAGTGGGTTCAGGAAGGAATATATAAGAAGTTTTGTACTTCTAAGTTCTTGTAGATACAAATAAATTTTAGATGTTCGTTCACTCATTTTTCATTATATTGGTGTGTCATTATGATTTTTACACATTCTTCTTCTATATTTTTGATTTATTAGTACTTTATTGTATTCTTATTTGATGTGGTTTGAAAAGGTACGTGTGTACTTGTGTGTGTGCGACTTTTCTAATAGTATCCCTCCTTCGTGTTTTGTATGTATATAACGATATCTTTTAATTTATAAAATCATTTCTCTATGGGAGATACAAACCCTAAGGGTCCGTAAAGTTACCATTTCTTGGACGGACGGTTACATCCTCTACGTATAAACTAGAGAGTCAGTCTTTCTAGGAGACCACTTTCTTTACCGTTGTGTGAGGTCAAAGGAAAGGTCTCTTTAGGGGACCTGTCTCCTCGGACCTCCCGATGTCAGGTACTCCAACGGTTACTCATCCCGTACTGAATCACTGATTTGTTACAATGTTTTGGAGGTACAATATTTCTACATCTGTCTTTTTCAAGATCTTTCTTTACCATTACGTTCTATTCCTCTTATTTACTTGTGTATCTATGTTTCGTTCCTTCTTTTTAATTGTAATCTCTTTTATTCCAGAGTAATTTCCTTTTATTTTTCTTTTATTACTGTCAAATTGTTTTTTAACAATGTATATACTGTCCTCTTTTGACTGGTTGAAAAGTATTTCTTCTCTTTCAAACATTTTAAATCTTTCTTTAAACGTCTATGTTTTCTTGTTTTTAATAGGTTTTCTACTTATAAATTGTATAGACGGGTTTTCTTATTTACTTTGTCAGTTTATACATTAAGTCATACTACATGGATTTCACCTCTTTCTGTTTAACAAACTGATCTACAAGTTCTTTTAATATTACGTCAAGTTCTGTATCACTGTGTACCGGACCCGTCAATTAAATGAACTTCTATTTCTCAGGGTTTCTGTCGGTCCGTTTAGAAATACAGTTAGTGTCCTTCCTATTTGGTCCGAATCAAGACTGAAGAAGTACCATTGTACGAGGTGTTCTCCTGTTTATATTCGTTATAAAAGTCTTTTGTATTACACTGGGTTTTCAATTTTAACTCAATTTAACGATAAGTTCTTGTTATCTATCTCTATTAAAGTTTCTTGTGGTCAGGGGTCCAAGTATGTGAAAATATTCTTTATTTACTACAGAGTTCTTATTCTTCGTTTGACTATTCTAAGTAGATTGCGTTGTGAAAGGACTATAAACGTCGTTGTGTCAAGTACTCATCGGTAACTTTGAGGTAAAAGTACTAATATTTAAGTTTTCGTGGGTGTCAACACTTTTGTTACATATCTTGAAAACCAGAACAAACTGATTGAGGTTTTCAATCATTCTACAACAACTATGTAGTCGTACTCGGAGACTTCGGGATACATAATAAGTTCAAACTTAGGTCCTACGGTACCGTTGTTCCTATTGAGGTCCTAAACCAGAAATGATTCTAGGGTTAGAAACCACCGGACGTCGGAGCCGGACGTTGTTGAGCTTCGTCCAGAAGTCAAGGTTCGGTCTCTGACTCCAGCTCAGTGTTACCACTCTCGGGGTTTAGGATTAGTTATCTGGTCTCCACTCGCTATTCTCGGACCTAGAAGTCAAAAAGTCTTTTCTTGAGGGTGTTTCTACCTTTCATCACTTTGTTTCACAAATCCTCCTCCACTTTTCTCATACCATGGACCCCTATCTATTTACCCATCTGAGTCTCTCTCTCAAAGTGTGAGTACCGTCAAATTTAGTGAATATACACCGTAAAGAAAGTCCCAAGGAAACCGGTCAGTAAAACTAACCAGACCAAGTCTCAGGTCTAAACCATATAGACTCCTAGGAGGGTACATACGCATGTGTAGAGAATCTGTGTTACTTAAGATGGTTTCTCGGTATACCGATCAATCGAGGTAACTCATAGTGACAGAAAAACTGGAGGTTCCCCGGAAAGACACGTGTACATTAACCCTTCCAGAGGATTAAAGTAGAAGATAAACTCGTCCCTAGTTGGAGGAAGAAGTTAACGAACGATAAAAACAGAATGTCATATCCAGATGTCTCTTGTTTGAAGTTTACAAACGGGGTGCCTGGGTAGATAGAAGACAGATTTAGGATAGATAGGACTACGAAAGTAAGGTGTCATCAAAGTATAAGACGGAAGTCATTTCAAGTCAAGTCAACGAGTCAGCACAGGTTGAGAAACGCTGAGTTACCTAGCGTCGTGCGGTCCGGTGGGACAGGTAGTGGTAGAGGGCCTCAAGTGAGTTTGAGTGTAGGTACCTCAGTCACTACGGTAGGTCGATAGAGTAAGAGACAGCAGGGGAAAAGGAGGACGGGGGTTAGGGAGGGTCGTAGTCTCTGAAAAGGCTACTCAGTTGAGAAAAGTACTCCACCGGTTTCATGACGTCAAACTCGAAGTCGTAGTAAGGAAGGTTTCCTTAGGGTCCCGACTAGAGGAAATCTTACCTGACCAATCTAGAGACACGTCAGGTTCCCTGAGAGTTCTCAGAAGAGGTTGTGGTGTCAAGTTTTCGTAGTCAAGATGCCGTGAGTCGAAAGAAGTGGTAGGTTAAGAACGTAGGTATGTACTGGTGACCTTTTTAGTATCGGAACAGATTTTCCTGGAAACTACCGTTTCATTACAGAGACGAAAACATATACGATGGATCCAACCAGTATTGAAAGAAGGTTCCTCATTCTCAGAAAATTAAAGTACCGACGTCAGTGGTAGACGTCACCAAAACCTCGGGTTTTTCTATTTCAGACTGTGACAAAGGTGACAAAGGGGTAGATAAAGGGTACTTCACCACCCTGGTCTACGGTATTAGAAACAAAAGACTTACAACTCGACATTTGGTTGAAAAAGTGATAGGTGAAAGTGAAAGTAGTTCTCCGAAAAATCAAGGAGAAGTGAAAGACGGTATTCCCACCACAGTAGACGTATAGACTCCAATAACTACAAAGAGGACCGTTAGAAGTAAGGTTGAAGACGAAGAATGTCGGGTCGTAAAGAGTACTACATGAGACGTATATTTAATTTATTCGTCCAACTGTTATATGTTGGAACTGAATATTGAAAAGGATAAACCTTGGTCAGACAACAAGGTACAGGTCAAGATTGACAACGAAAAACTGAACGTATATCCAAAGAGTTCTCCGGTCACTCCACCAGACCATAAGGGTAGAGAAAGTCTTAAAAGGTGTCAAATAACATTAGGTGTCTCAGTTTCCGAAACCGTATCAGTTATTTCGTCTTTATCTACAAAAAGACCTTGAGAGAACGAAAAAGGTACTAGGTCACCTACAACCGTTAAACTAGAGACCAAGGAGACGGAAAAGATTTTGGTCCAACTTGTAGACCTTGAAGTGTCAAGTACATGACGACTTCGGACCGAACCTCTTAAGAAACCGTAACGGAAAGAAACCGAAACCTTACTTTTGACTGGAAAAGGACAGGACACCGGTGACGACTCAAAAGGTTTAAACGACCGTATAACTCACGTGGTGAAAGTGTTGTAGTAGAAAGTCCTAGACTTTGTCGAGTTAACCTTAAGGTAGTGGAGGTGATCGAAACAAGTATCACTACGAAAGATTCCGGGTGAAATGAAGTGTAAGGTCCTACAGACCGAGATACAATCACTAGTGTGGTAGCACTAATAGACGCAACACTTCTAGAAAAACATGTCAATAAGACACATAAGAACGGTGGAGAAGAATTATAGAAGATGAAGACAATCCAGGTATGGTAAAGACAGGAAATAGCTCGGGTAGAAACGTACTTTACGAGATATGTCAGTCGTTTTTGTTCTATCCCTCGACTGACACCGAGTCTAGTACTTGAAGAATAACGGTTTAAATACGAATTTAACTTCTTTCATCCCTTTTGGTGATCTGGCAAGTCCATACTGGATTTGGTTTAGGGAATACTAATATGTCACCTTCACTGTTTATCTAAATTCCCTGATCTAGACTATCTATCTCACGGACTACTTGATACAAGACTCCAAACACTGTAACATGTCCTCTGTCCCAGTTCTTGTAGGGGTACCTTTTCTTTAAGTTTTTTCGTTTTACCGACGGACCCCTCCGGAACGTTTATCGACCTTTTCTTCTCTTCACTTTTCGTTTCCTCTTTTTCTTTCTATAAGACGGAATGTTATGTCGATTTGAGCAAAGGTTTTATAGAAATTAGAGAACAAGAGTTTTTTTTTTTTTTTTTTTCCTTATTACATTCTCGTTACTATTTTCGTTTTGGTAAGAAACCAGACTTAATAAATTGAACTACTAGGAAACACAGTTTAGAAACAGAAAAGACGAAAGTGTTAATTCCAGTCGTAGGTCTCTTTGTGGGTTTCTACTTTTACTGAATAAAATACCGGTTCTTATGTGTTATTTGACCAGTGTCTTTACGTGGTCAATAAAAATTTTCTAGTGATTCTAAGTTATTTGATTACAAATAACTATAATCTGAAATATCAGGTTGACTGTAAAATTCTCATTTAATTGTAAATCAACAATTAGGTCTAAAAGGTCACTTTTGGACCCTGTATACTAGTTGAGTCATATTTGATACGATCTATAAAACGTTATTAAGAATGTTGTCAGAACACTTACACAAGAATAATTAAAATAAATAGAATGATCTATTTTCTCTTATAATTTTGGATCTCTACTCACTAAGTATATTTCAGATTTATTCACAACCTAGTCCTTAAGATTCGCTTTGGATTCGGATACCAAACGTGAGAAGTTTTGTGAAAATACATCTAGTTATTAAGTAAGTCCTGTTATCTATATAAAAATTTGATAGTATTGTTAACGTAATAAAAAGTTCAAATAAAAATTACCAATAACTTCGGTATTTATTTTAATATATATTTCTTTATTACGTAAAAGAAGTTTTCGTTACATTACCTAATTTGTGTGTGTTTGTGTGTATATCTCCCTCTATTAGTCTTAAAAAGTCCGTAGACATCAATGTACCTCCTAACAGTCCCCCTTTTCAATTATTCTTTTCAAGGTACATTATAGTCGTTAAATCCAAACATCATTCTTTATGAAATCCCCTTTCAGATAATGTTGTGTGCCAAGAACAAACTAAACCGTTGATAAACAAAATAGTAAATTCGAATTTGTTCAGTTAAGGGACCAATGAGGATCTCCCCTTCTCGACGAGATAAATAAATCGTCCACAAAAAGGGGGGACGAATTATCTCGAGAGTTCCGGACGGGATACTTACTTTTTTAATTCATGTTAAACCGATTCTCCTTTTCTCCGTAATCAAATTGTACTGTTTAACTCTACATTCTAACCAGTCTTTAATGACCGAACGAAAAATCACCAAAAGAAAAGTCTCCTGTATCTGTACTGAAAGACGAAAACTCACAAAGTAAGTAAAATTCATACAGGAAGTTAGAGACGTCAGAAAGAGACAATAATAATCTAGTCGTAGAGTCGAACATTACGACGTGTACATGTTTGTTCTGTTGGTAAATTTCTCACTATAGGTGGTTGTAGTGGTCTAGATGTTTTACAGAATCTTTTCTTATATACCGTAGTTTAAATAAAGAACAAGTCTAATAAGTGTCTCGACCGATAGTCAAACATTTCAATAACGTGTCATTGGAAATATCTGTTTGTTTGTTTGTCTGTTTGTTTTTGGGTGAAAAGAAGTATTTTAGTCTTTCCGTAGTTTCTAAATATTTTCGAAATTTTGGATCATCCTACCTATCCACCCTATCTTTTTTCGATTATAATTTGCAAACGGAACGTAACTGTATAAAAATAGAGTTTAGATCGAGAAACCTGATTATTACCATATGACTCAAGTTCTGAGGTGTATACATCTGAGAGACGAGATTTGTTTATCGTTTTTATCTTTTTTTATATCTCTGTTGTTTTTTACGTATATACCAGAAGTTTTTTTTCTTATAAAAACTCATGATCTTTCGACTGTCTTTAAGTCTCGTCACTCGTAACAAGTGACACATGGTCGACTCGAGAGTCAGGTCTCTTTTTACCCCTTTTCTTCATGTTTACCTCGTATAATTATACCTACTTTAAAAGAGATTCAAAATTCCCTAAGGTCTTGAGTGAAGAACTTCGACCACCGATCTTTAGTAGTTTCTTGGACTTCATATAGTAACCGTTGGTCGATCTCAGTTTCCAAAACCCTTCGACATCCACTCCTCGGTCTTTATTTACCTCTTCCTGGGTCGGTCACAGGAAAGGTAACCATTGACGTAGAGACACTCGGAATTGTAGTAGACTCCCCGTGTTCATATTTATACCTTAGTAACGTATTCAAAAACCTTTGATTCTCATCTATACGTTTCGTTTCCCTATCGACGTCACCCTCTCTCTTTTTTAATTTTTAATGGGTGAGTCTTGACGTGACGAATGTCTTTGATTTCTTGTGTAATAAAAATTTTTTCTCGATTACAGTACTTTCTATCGTGCACTTGTTAGTCCTGATCACAGAATGGACTTACTTAAATAGAAATACTTAGACAGATTGCTTCCGAAATTTTATTCGTACAAGTTCACGGGTTTCTCACTTTACTCGTCTGTTCTAACACTCTATCTCGACTAAATGATAAAACCAATAGGAAAACTGTCACATGGAAGGAGACAAAGTCTCTATCTTTCTATAATTGACATGAATCTAAGGAAACCCCAACCTCAATGTCTCACCCTCGTCTAAAACAATTAGTCTATGTAAACAAGTCTGAACAGTCCTGACTTAGTCATCTTCTCCATCGTGTCTTTCACGGGTAGGACGTTACACCCAATATCGTTCACGTTGTACCGAGACCTGTTAGTCAAGACCACCACCGATGGAATCGGAACCAATTTTTTTTTTTTTCATTAATAATGACCTTGGTTTCAATTAAAATGAAAAGTTTAAAAAAAAAAAATTTACCGACTCAATCGTGGTACGATTACAGTTGTGGACCCTTGTACGGAAAGATTAAAGGACTTACATTAATTCCAACGTTAAGAAAGACACTTAGTGAAGGAAGTTAGTAAGACTAGGATTTGAAATATACCTTTGTTTGGGTTTATGTATGTATGTGTGTATCTGTACGGGTTTTGTTCATTACAATCGTTTTAAAACTTCTTACCTTTGTTACTCTCTCATTAATACGGACGTTAATAATGTTCATGGTAATTTTTGATTTTCCATAATTTTCTACACCTACATATATACATATCGTTATCTGGTTACCATTTTTTTACATATTTATATCTTTATTAAAGTTTATTGATTGATATTCTTAAAAACTTATACAACCTAAGAGTTTGATCACCCTTATAACGACAAATTATGTATTCCTTTCTGATACATAATTGATCCCCTTTTTTTCTGTTTAATCCTATTAAGAAATATGATAGGGTTATCCCATTTTATAATAGTTTGACTTACATGTTTTACTTTATAATGTCAATGATCTTCTTTGGTACTACTTAAGTGAATTTTGACTCTCTTCCCTTTTCGTAAGACTAATACTTATTTTAGGTTCTTTGTTATTTTTGTTTTACATTATTTAACTGACATATTTCGATTATGTTGTTCTTTTTATAGGACGGACTGTTTATGTCATATTCGTTTCGTTAACATTTTTATGTTTTGACTGTTTTATAAACGTTGTACATAGTGTTTGTATGACAATTAGAGGAAAACTTATATTTTTCTAATGATTGGATTCCTTCTTTGTTATTAGTAAAATTTCCATTTTGTATACTTTTGTAACAAGTTTCTTTTTATTTTTACATCGGGAAAGGTCTCTACGTGTCGAAGAGAGTTGTCAAAATGTCACTTCATGTGTAAGAAGAAGATGTACTATTATTTTTATGTTTGAAATAGTTTTACGATATTTATTATTACGACAACTCCGTGTCAGTAAGTAACACCCCCTTTACCTTTTAACAGGATGTTCCTTCCCACTAGATCAGTATAAATGAGTATAATGTCTCCAAAAATACTAGTCTCTAGTATGAGCTCTATTTAGGATGTATGAAAGGACGAGTGCTAATCTTATGTCATAATATTATTTTTAATTATCATTAAAAATGAAAAAACAATCTCGTATCCTAACATTCGTTAAGTATAACGGTAGTATTGAGTACTAATAGACATAATATTTTATAGTGTGTCGAGATAATTTTTTATCACACTTTATAGAGACATATACCCATTGATTAAGACCCTATGTAATTCACCTTTTTAGTTCTACATTCTATCACCTATTTACTAAAATAGAAGACACATTATTTCTCCTTTTATTCTTATATAAAACTTTTTACACATATTTCTATACGATCTTTTATACGTGTTTTACTATTTCGTTTAGATATGTCTCTCTCGTTTTCCTACTCCACCTACATATATTTCCATCTTCGTTCTAAAAGATATTAATATAAAACATATAAAAGTGTGAAAATTTTGTGTATTTTGACAAAGTGAGACGAAGTGAGACATAGTGTCCGAGACCCAAGTAGGTGGAGTAATCTTGACTAAATTTATCCAAGGAAAAATACTGACTCATTATAAAGTAATACATGTACATGGTGTGCAAAAATACGTAAGTAGAATCACTTTTTCTTTTATGACCTTCAAACCTTTATACGTTGGTTTAAGATACATTGTGTAAGTATCGTGTTATTTTTACTGTTGTATAAACTTTTATTTAGTATGATTTTTAGATACCTGAGGTTTCAACGAACGTATAAAACCTCTAATTAGGAAAGAGTCAATAAGTAAACGAGAATAAAAGAGGGTAAGACTCCGAAAACAAAAATAGACCGAAAATCAAAGGAAACGACACGTTTACTAAAATTCAAATTAGTCCAAGGTGAACAAATAAAAATAAAAATAAAGGTAATAAGATCCTACGCCTCTTCCGTCACCGTGGGGTGAGGTCATGAGAACGGACCTTTTAGGGTACCTACTTCCTCGGACCTTCTGAGGAACCTCAACAGGTTCCGTCAGGTACCTCAACGACTCCCAGCCTGTGCTGACTCACTGAAGTGAAAGTGAAAGTACGTGACCTCTTCCTTTACCGTTGGGTGAGACCACAAGAACGGACCTCTTAGGGAACCTACCCCCTCGGACCACCCGACGGCAGATACCACAGTGTGTCTCAGCCTGTGCTGACTTCGCCGAATCGTCGTAGTCGTCGTCGTCCTCCACCCAGTATCTCCTATAACAACACTGTATACAGTTCCTCCTATGAGATTCAAAATGTCAAAGGAGCGGAATGTAAATTCATAAATTAGGTAAAACTCAAATGAAAACACATACCACAATCCTCCACAAGGTCAAAGTAAGAAAAGGTCCATCGACGGGTCAAAAAGGTCGTGGTGAATAACTTCTCCGACAGAAAAGAGGTAACATATAAAAACGGAGGTAACAGTTTCTATTGTACGGGTATACACAGACCCAAATAGAGACCCTAAAGACAGAACAAGGTAACCAGATACAAAAAGAAAAACACGGTCATAGTATGACAGAACTACTGACATCGAAACATCATATCAAACTTCAGTCCTTCCAACTAAAAAAGGTCGAGGTATAAAGAAAGAGTTCTTACAAAACCGATGAATCCCAGAAAACACAAAGATGTGTTTTACATGTCACGTCGTGATAAACGTTATTGATCCTGAACCCACGTCGGATGTACAGGTAACTGTCTCCTTACGTATTTTTACACACCATATACATACGTTACTTTATAATAATCGGTAATTTTCCTTTGATAAACTCAGTCAAGATTAGTCCACCTACTTGGATCTCGGATAATATACCTCACTTCATTCAACCTTTCTTCCTTTGTTTCTAGTATGTAATTACGTATATATGCCGAAGATCTTTCTACCATGACTACTTGGATAAACGTCCCGTCGTTACCTCTCTGTCTGTATTCTTGTCTGAACACCTGTGTCACCCCCTTCCTCTCCCACCCTACTTAAGTCTCTCATCAACTTACATATACAACTTTGTATATGTAAGTCAAGTCAAGTCAGCGAGTTAGTACAGGCTGAGAAACACTGGGGTACTGATCGTCGTACGGTCCGGAGGGACAGGTAGTGGTTGAGGGCCTCAAGTGAGTCTAAGTACAGGTAGTTCAGGCACTACGGTAGGTCGGTAGAGTAGGAGACAGCAGGGGAAGAAGAGGACGGGGGTTAGGGAGGGTCGTAGTCTCAGAAAAGGTTACTCAGTTGAGAAGTGTACTCTACCGTTTTAATGACCTCAAAGTCGAAATCGTAGTAAGGAAGGTTTCTTTAGGGTCCCGACTAGAGGAAGTCTTACCTGACCAACCTAGAGGAACGTCATGTTCCCTGAGAGTGCTCAGAAGAGGTTGTGACATCAAGTTTTCGAAGTTAAGAAACCGTGAGTTCGAAGAAGTGTCAGGTTGAGAGTGTAGGCATGTACTGATGATCCTTTTGGTATCGGAACTGATCTGCTTGGAATCAACTGTTTCATTACAGAGACGAAAAGTTATACGATAGATCCAACTAGTATATGTAATGGTATACATTTTATCTACCGGTCACCCTTAAACGACATATTACGTCCCTTGAGTTTGGAACACGAGACACTCTTGAATCTCCCCACCCCACCCCAGCCCACCCCACCCTCTGTCCTCCTCCAAGTCCTCCCTCTCCTGTACACATATGGATACCGACTAAGTGTAACTATATACCGTCTTTGGTTGTATTATATCATTTCGTTAATGGGAGACCAATTTTTATTCATTTAATTCTTTTATACTTTACTAATTTGTCAATTAAATGTTTATATAAATATAAGGATTTTAATACTACAAAACACACGTAGATGTTCAGGTTTACAGATTCGAGATTTTTCTTGTAATCGTATTATGATTTCTTTCTGTTCATCAACTATAATATCTTGTGCTTTGGGTTTTAATAATTAATTTTACATGTTTTTAGATTTTTGATCGAGAATCCAAAGTTTTTCGATTTTATCGTTGGACTGAAGGTTTTGATGGTTATATCTCTGTCTCTTACCACTACCCTCCTTTGACTTTCTCTTACCTTACCAAAAGATCTGTTCACATTTAATAGTTTTAATTTTTTTTTCTTTTATATTTTTATAACAAAAATTAACTCCCAAATTTTTTTTTCTTTTCGTCCAATCTTTACAACCTGTCTCAATCTCAGATTGTATTATACTTAACCCAGGGGACTTCCTTCGTCTCTTTTTTAAACTGTTTCTGTTTCAAACTGTTTTATCATTATTAAAAAATAAATGTAAGCATATAAAAGTAATTTTAGTAGTGTCTTTAGTATTCTGTTAAACTCTGACGGAAGTTTAATCTCATGGATTCTCAAAATTCGAGTTGTTGAAAACAATGGTACTAAGTTAAGGGTTACTATATGACATCCTTCGTACTAGAACCATGCTAAATTATTTAATTCGAAACACGAGATTCCTCAGTTGGAATCACATGTTTAAAAGCGAAAACAAATGGACGTCCTAATACGATCAAGACTGGGGACTCAATCTTTTTATATGGAAATTAGTCAAAGTATCTGGTCAAATCTTTTATTATACGATTATGTACAAGAGGAATCACGCCGTACGTGTTCCGTTATATCGTCGACGATATAGACCGACTCGTAACCACAAAAAACTTCCTTAATCATTTAAAACTAACTAAAATTTTTCTCACCTTTTTTTCATTCTGACACCTTTTTATCTTTCGTGGTTGTTAACTTTATTGACATATAAATAAAGAATTTTACATTCCTCAATTGGTATACTATATTAAACTAGTTCATCCACTTACACATAAATACAGTATAAACAACAAAAACAAACAACAAACAACAGTCGTTACGTGTTACTTTTTAATTTTTGTCTTATTTTTAATAGGTCTACAAATGGATTTCCGTGACGGTGGAGGGTTCTATACCCTACTCGTCGTGAGTCACCCTCACTACCTTCGTGTGTGTCGATACCCAGGAAGAGTCCCGTTACTGGTTCTCCGAAGTGAAGACCGAGAATATTTTTTGTTTTCTTCTTGTTTTCCAGATTTTGAAAAACTTCTTCACAAGAAAATAATCTTTTAGATGAAAATTTCGTTTATGTCGGAACTAATTTATGTATAATGATAGTCATCAACGTAAGAATTTATAATCTCTTTTAGTTGGTAAAGGGTAGCAATTGTGTTCATGAAAATTACTAGTTCAAACAACGGATTATTACAAATGAATTCATAAAACACATCATAATATCAGTCATAAATCTGTATCGAATACTAATATTATCTTTTGTAATGTTAACACCCATTCGATGTAAAGACACCTAGTCTTTAATCCACTGGTACAATAGTTGTCTCTGACCGTAAATGATATACTGTCCCTATGTTAGTATTAATAATTAGTTGAAAAGTATATGTTCATATCTGTAGTGTATATTCCATACACTAGTAACACGTAGTCAAAGAACAAAAGGAACTCTGATAAATCACTTGTACAAAGGTTTCGGTTTTTTACGTGGTAATTCGATAGGAAATGTTATCAGTCTTTTATAAATAATAAATAAATTATCGGGTATAACGTCGTGAAACTAATTACGACTAAAACATAATGTAAAAGAGTACTCGTAGATATATGAATGTAAAATTACGTGTATCAGATACATTAATTCACTTTCTGTGTAATATTCTAAGGAAATATTTGATTCGTTTTTATAAACGTGGATCAATGTAATATTACAGTTTTAACAACTTCGAGATTAATATTCAAGACTTTTTCGTCAGAAAAGACTGTCGATAAACGTAATTTTTAAAAGTATATAAACAACATATTTTATATCCTTTAATGATATTTAATATAAGAAAAACTTATTTTACATGCTGATTATATTGTAGAGATATCGAGATATCTTAATTTAAAACAAAATACATACAAACTGAACTCTAACGATAATCTTTGTATTTATAACGGACTTGGGAGTACTCAGGAAGGTACTTTTAAGTAACAAAAAAAAATGACTGTCGTATAGAGTTTTGTGACGTTTTAATTATTGGGGTTTCGTATTGTTAGTATTAAAATGAAAGTAGAGTTTTTATAGAAATTCTTAAGTTTATTTACTATCGGTACTATTGACACCACCAAATTAGAGATTCAACGCAGGTTAAGTAACACTAGTACCTACCATCGAGAGGTCCGACGAGACACGTACCCTAAAGGGTCCGGTCTTATGACCTCACCCGAAGGAAGAGGTCCCCTAGAAAGATTGGACCCCAGTTTGGGTACAGAGGAAGTAACATCTACCAGGGGACGTAACGTGTACCTAAGGAATCGTAACTTAGTAGTACCTTCGGGGTATTATTCATATTATGGACGAGTTTACAGATCTTATTATAATTTAGAAATTATTTATAATTTTTTAACAATACTTTAATGTTAAATTAAACAAGGTTAATGGAACGAGAATTAAAAAAATTAAATCTAAGAGATTATATAACCCCTTTTGTAACAAAAGACTTCTGACTTCTGATTCACGTGGTCGAATATACTATTTTAGAGACAGTGAACGAAATGTAAATACAAATCGAATGAACTAGAAGAACTCGGAACCAAAAAGGTGAATATTTTACTACTTTTATTACCATAGATTTAGTATCCAATAACACTATTTATTTACCTTTACACTTCTTAATTAATCATATCATAAACTATTAATAATGATGTCAAAATTTGTAAGTAAACATAAAATATTGACGAATGAAAGTTTTTCTTTAAATACTTTCACTAAGAAGATGGGGTGAGTCAAATACATAAATTCGATTGTAACATGACTATAAACTAATAAGAGTATTTAACTCTTAGGTGTTCATTGAATAGAGGGTTAGGGTTATGGTTGACTTTCTCTTTTTTATATTTTTTTATAATTACACTGATACACAAGTTTGTAAAGGTGTTTCTAATACTTTGGTAATAGTGTCTTCCTACCCTCTCTTCCTGATTGAGACATTCTACTCCATTCTCTCGATCTTCCTTACTAAATCTTGAAATACATCGTAGACTTTCTAAACCTAAGTTACCTGCAGTAACTTACCAAAAATTGTCCCCTTAATGTACTGAATTAACTACAATGAAACCTTTTCCATACAATTAAATACGTGTAATTTACTTACACACATTTTACTTAAGGTCTCTCAGTACACGTCTCACCGGATCAGTACTTTACTACCGTACGGTACAGTTTTTTTTTTTTTTTTCTCCTATATACATATGTATTTCGACCAAATGAAGTAGTATTCCGTCTTTGATCGTGTTGTTAACATTTCGTTGATACGACGACGACGACGACGACGATTCAGCGAAGTCAGCACAGGCTGAGAATCGCTGGGGTACCTGACGTCGGGTGATCCGAGGGGGCAGGTACCCTAAAAGATCCGTTCTCATGACCTCGCTCCACGGTAACATCAGGCTAATTTTTTTTTTTTCCTAAATCAATTCCTCTCTGAAACGAGTTTCCTTAATGTGGAACTAAGACTATACACGTTCACGGAGGTTTTAGTCCAACTTGCCCCTAAAATAAAATATCCCTTCTTATTTGTTTTGTTTTGTTTAGTTTTCATTTTCTCATTTGTTTTGGTCTTTCTTGTTACTCACTCCTTTACCCTATCGCACACCTCTTCGTCTTACTTTCCCATCTCTACCACACTACCCTGTCATATATAATCTTACAAAATGGGACTCCATAGGAGACTTCCCCGGTTATTCCTCTCGAACAAATCACTGTCCAATATTTCTGTGAATCGTACTGAGTCCGACTCCCACCCAGTTTCAAGTCCTCAGACACCTTTCTATCTTCGTTCAGTCAACCTACCCGTAAAAGAAGGTTAACTAATCACCTCTGTTTGTTAAGTCTCTAGTAATACTCCGTTCTTTACTCTTCCCAGACACAGACTAGAAAAGTAATCATTTGTCTTTCCGTAGGAACTCAATACATTCAGGATGTCCCTTCCTGCCAAGAAACGTAGGCGAAAGTTCAAAGTGTCTTGTACTTTTTCAGTCTTCTAAGGAAATGACAGACAAAGGGTCCTGGTATCTCGAAGTCACATCAAGTTACGACTACCACCTGTTTTATTTTCACCGTCTCAAATTACTCTTACTTTATAAATAATTCTTACATATTACAAAGTTGTTAATAAGATCAATGAATAATATACCTTAATTCGTTTTTTTTTTTTCTTTAGAAAGTAGTACCTTAAAAATAAGATAACCCTCTTGTATCTCCGATTTGTCTGTTGTCTGTTTTTATGACTCTTAAACCTTAACTGTATATCTGTAATGACACAAATTTTATCTATTGGTTGTTCCTGTTTGACGTATCGTGGTCCTCGAGACGAGATATAAGGCATTGTTGGATTCGCCCTTTCCCTAAATTTTCTATTATCGATGTATAAATGAATATTGACTTAGTGAAACAACACGTTGACTTTGATTGTGTTTCAACAATTAGTTGATACACGTATGTGCACACAATTCAGTACAGATTGAGAAACGTTGGGATACTTAACATCGGGAGTTCCGAGGAGACAGGTACCTTAAAAGATAATTTTATGACCTGACCCAGTGGTACGGGAAGAGGTCCCTTAGAAGGACGGGATCCCTAGATTATAAATCCCATGTCTAATATACCATAGAACATCTAGAACCAATTGTAAATGTAAAATAAGATTTACTCTACCCTTAATTTATCTCCCTTAATTATTCTTCTCACTGTATTTAACTGAACAAACATTTCTTAAAGAACCCGACGACACCCTTTCTTTTCCTCTGTTCAATCCTTCGGAAACCTAATTACGTTCTTTGTCCTATCGTCGAACATAATGTTTACATCGTCACAATTAACGAGTCGGCCCGGGATGAGAAACAGTTGGGGTACCCGACACCGGGTAGTCAGAGGAGACAGGTGACTTAAGAGGTCCATTCTTAGGACTCATTTGACGGTAAAGGAAGAGGTCCTTCAGAAGGAGTGGATTCCTAAATTTGGTCCAAAGGGTGTAACGTCTGACTACTCGGTGTTCCCTTCGTCATTAACATGTCTTTTTACAAAAATTTTTTAACTAGTTTTTGATACAACCATTTAACTACCAATACACCTCACAATTCATTTCTTCTCTTAGTACTCACTGAAAGTCAATGATGAAATTACGAACCTATATTTTGGTACTCACCTTCCACAATCGTTACCACATTCTAAAGTCTTTAGACAAGACCTGTATAATACAAAGTCGAAAACTCTAATAATCCCACGGTTCTCTTTTCACTCGGTTTAATGTAGGCGAAAAGTTTATACTCAAAGACAACGATTCGTGTTTCTATGAATTATCTATCTCGGAAGATAAAACAGTACTTCAATTTTACAGATTCTTTTACGATGTTAAAACCTAAGTAACAGTATATCTATTATAAATACTCTGTCTTACTCTAGGAGTTACCCTTTTTACTCTGTCTCCTTTGTCCAGGGTCCATATCTGGTTGTAAATTGACTAAATCTTTTTTTCCTATTTTATCACTACTACTATAAAGATACTATTAGTACCATTGTTGCAATCTTTATTATAAGTATTGCGTCGTCTTACCTCAAAGACAAGAGAAGATAGAAGACAAAGGAAGTGAGTCTAATAGTACGGACGTAGTTTCTATATGTAACGTTCTTCTCGGTCAAATAGTCCTCTTTACAATGAAAAAGAATGTCGATAAAATGACACTTCGTAGACTTCCTTCGGACCTTCTTTAGGAGTCGACGATCCGACGATATCAACCTCCTCTGAGTCTCCTTCTAAAATATACCTTGTTAGCCACTTGACTATGCTTTCTAACACACATATATGTTTAATAATCCGAGACAAAAACAAAAGAATGATTATTATATAAACGTATGAGATGGTCTTTATTGTCACATATTACAATTACTATTATGGTCATGATTATTGTCGATCGTAAATAACTTAGGACTTACTACGGTTCGAGAAAGATGTTTGAAATTTATTTATTTGGTACACTAGAAGTATTTTATTAAATCAATGTTATAAAAAAAGTAAAAAGTAGATTTCTTTTACTCTAATTTTTCACTGTCTTTATTTAAACCAAAGTATTAAAACGAGGGACGAAAGTAATAGACAGTTTGCTTCTCCTTTCATCATGATAAGAATTTATGTCGTCTTAATACTCTATCCTTTTCCCTTATGAATGTAAATGACGTCAGTTCTATTATGGACTACGAAGACAACTAAGATGACTACAGTCGAGACGAGTAAATAACTCATGTATGATACTCCCTCCCTCGTAGGATTGACGAAATATTCGTACCTGAGACAATTAGAAGTATTACCGAAGTAGTACTTTTAGTCTAGAACCCACTGTTATTTAATAGGTTCTAATACTTTAAACACTCATCGTCCTACCCTTTACATTTTGGATCCGAAATCCACCTCACTAACATGAGAATTTGTAACGAAATCTACCGTACTATTAGTTCAAAAAAAAAAGGAAAAACGGAACGATAAATAAATAAATAAATTATTTATTCTCTTGACTTCATGTCTCTACGATTCGTCTAACTAGTTCCAGTGTCTCACCAGATTGGGTGATCATACACTACAGATAGTCACTGACATCACACAAATTAAGAGGTCTACGTTCTCATGTAATTTATAATAGTCATGAGAGTAACCGAGAAGACATAGTCGTCTATTTCATATTATTTCGTCTACCCACAATGTAAGATGACCAATCAGGTCTTTATAGTTTTAAACACCTTTTAGTCAAAATGTTCCTCTCAAAGAGTGATTTTAAAACTCGAAGAATCTCTTCTGGACCCGTTCTTGTCTACAACCTTATATTTTATAGTTAATATAGTCGGGGACACCATTGACAATCCCTAGTAGACAGATATTAATTTTAGATTTAAAATAGTTTTAAGAAACTTATTAAAATGTAACCTGTTTTGGTAAAAACTATTAAAATATATATATATGACACTTTCTCGTTTTCTCTAGTCTTTCATAGACAGTAATAGGTAGTATAGTTTACGGTCAACAGTCATCGGATTCCCTTACCCGTTCGACAATAGAACGAAGACTAAAATAAATACATTGACTTGAACAAAAGACACCCGTTATTAATTCAATATACGACAATAATTTATTTTTATAATAATAAAATATGAGATCTCTTCCTCCTGTCTACTACTACACTCACTACCTAGTAAACTCCACACTAAAAAAATACATCTTTTAGTCTTTATGGACACCGCCTAAGTACAACTACATACCGTCGTGGTTATGTTATAACATTTCATTAATTGGAAGTTAATTTTATTTATTTAAATATAATTTTTTTCTTTTAATCTTTATTTAAGGTTTCTACTAAATACGAACTTAGGGATACTAGAAAGTAAGGATCCAATGGAGGAAATAAATTATCACATGTAGATTTAACTCGAAAAAGGATAATATAACATTACTTATTGTGGGAGGGTATTAATAACTAATTTAGTGACGTCTACCACTAACGTCGGTACTTTAATTTTCTACGAATGAGGAACCTTCTTTTCAATACTGGTTGGATCTATCGTATAAGTTTTCGTCTCTGTAATGAAACGGTTGATTCAAGGTAGATCAGTTCCGATACCAAAAAGGACACCAGTACATACCTATACTCTCAACCTGACACTTCTTCCGACTCGCGACTTCTTAACTACGAAAACTTGACACCACAACCTCTTCTGGGAACTCTCGGGGAACCTGACGTTCCTCTAGGTTGGTCAGGTAAGACTTCCTCTAGTTGGGACCCTAAAGAAACCTTCCTTAATACGACTTCGAGTTTGAGAGTACACTTCTCAACAGAGTTACCTTTTCTGAGACTTCGACCCTCCCTAACCCCCGTCCTCCTCTTCCCCTACTGTCTCCTACTCTACTGACCTACCGTAGTGACTGAGGTACCTGTACTCAGATTCACTTGAGACCCTCAACCACTACCTGTCCCTTGGGATCGTACGACACTAAGTACCCCAGCGTTTCTCAACCTACACTGACTCGCTGACTTGATTGATTGATTTTAGTCAATTCACAATGTTAATAAACAAAATGATTATTCGTCGATTTTAAGTTCAAAAATTTAATTCTCAAATATACATTTTAGAATAAACATAAAAATTATAAAATAAAGATGATTAACGTGTACTATATCACTTCTGTAGATAATGAGTTTCTCTATCATGTGACCAAATAATCTTACACGGTAGAAACAAACGATCACATGACACGACACGACTCAGTGAGTCAGTACTGGTTGAGAAACCCTGGGATACCTGACATCGGGCGGTCCGTGGAGATAGGTAACCCTAAGAGGTCCGTTCTTATGACCTCACCCAAGCGTACGGGAGGAAGTTCCCTAGAAGGGTTGGGTCCCTAACTTGGGTCCAGAGGTTGTAATGTCCTCCTAAAAAATGGTAGACTCGGTGGTCCCTACGGAAGGGATCTTTAATGTTAATATATTTAATCGTTATAGATGTACTATGAGGAACGTGCTAAAAAAAAAAGGGGAAAAGATAACCACTTTCAGACAAAATAGACAAACAATCCTAGAATGTACAGCCTACTCGTCTACAATGAGATAAAATTTACAGTCCTTGGTTTCATTACTACGTCGAATATGAGGTTTACATTCTTAAAGATTCGTTATAAATTGTTATATTTTTTATGGAAGTATAGTTAGTCACGTTGATTTCTTTACAATTAACTTTTCGTTGTTATACGAATCGTAATAGACTATGAAGTAACCTATATTCCCTTATTAAGTATTCAAACGGAAATAACATTCTCTGTCTGTAAGTCTCTGATAGTCTGTTTACCACAAATAATGTTTTAGTCATGTTTTGTGAAACCCTCAAATTCTTCCTCTCTTAAATAGAATAATATGATATATTAATTTATAACGTATAATAAACCTTATATTGTTTACTTGAGTTTCATGTTCTAACCATGGAATAATTCTTAAAAATAAAAGATATGTTTCCTCCATTTTGAATCTTGGTAATGTCACGACTCACGTCACAGGTCTTAACAAGTTGTATTTAGACTCATAATTTAATGGTAAACTATTTATGGACTTACCAAATCACCTAAAGGAATGTAAGAAGTTAAATTCAGACTTAAACCGGCATTCCTTAAGTACTAGACTCGGTGTCAGTCGAGGATCAGAACAAAAACGACTGACATATCTCGAAAATGTAAAACCGACGTTTCTTGTATAAGTTGGATTAAAGTTATAACTTGTTGACCACTACAGACACACATCTCAGAAGAGGACACAACCACCTTCTCCCACAAACGATACTGGTCACATAAGAGAACGGTTTTGAGACAATTGAAAACGGGACGAAGTAAAACATGAGGTACCGGTTTGAACGGACAAAGAGGTCCATAGAAAACTGAAGTATGAAGATGTAAGGGTGGCGGATATCACTTTCTTATAGAAAAATCTCACAATCAAGATCTTCCAGAACATCCAAAAGTATCTTGACAAGTTGAATTCGAAGAAGTCGTAATGGCTAACCCCGTATCAGAACCTAATAACACTATAACTTACCAAATTGAACCTTTTCTTGTCTCTAGTAAGACAACAAAAACTCTAACGTAGGTTCATGACTCTCGCGGTCCGACACTGTCGTGTCGGTCCTCACCGACTCCTCGATGGGTGCGGGCTCCAGTCCCCGTTACCGACTTCCCTCGATGGGATAAGACCTCCAGTCCCCACCGCCGGTTCTCCTCGTTGGGCTGGAGGTTTCTCACCGTCGACTTTCCTCGATTAGGTACAACTTCCAGTCCACCCCACCGAGTAGGTTCCATTCCTCGTCACCGACGTGAAAGGACCTCGTCGGCACTTCTCTATGGTGTACAAGTTCCATTCTCTTTGGGTTTATTCTACCATCCACAACGCTCTCCCGTAGTCTCCCGTCTGTGTGACTTTGGTATAGTGTCTTTTGGTCGGTTAGACTTGTGTGCCTGGTGTCGGACCAGATTGAGATACTTAGATTCGGTACAGTACACCTCGGTACGTTCTACCTACCCAGTACCACCTCTCCAGACTTTCTTACACCAGGTGACCTCTTCCTTTACCGTTTGGTGAAGTCATAAGAACGGAACTCTTAGGGTACTTGTCATACTTTTCCGTTTTAGTACCCTATGACTTTCTCCTTGAGGTATCCAGTCATCCATGGGTTATACGATGACCTAGAGTCACCTCTTTATTGAGATCTTTCTTACTTCCCTACTCGGTTTCGTTTTTGTTATGGGTTAACACCTACACTGATCACTATCTTCGTTCCAGACTACGACATTTCTCGTTGTAACGTATCCTTGGACCTACAATCCGGGTACTTAGTTCCGTTTAACCTTCACCAGTTTGTCCTCTACCGTTCTGACTTGTAGTCGTAAATGGTAAGTTATAGTACCGTTAGGTTCGGATACGGGGTTGGTCATTGTGACTTCTTCGACTACATCTTACCAAGACACTTCTGGATTTTCTGGAAAATCTTGAATTTAGGTTTTTTCTACAGGAAAAGTAATATCCTCTGACCTTACGTTTACATCCTTCAGTTCTTTACGGACCTCATAGTCCTTTTAAACCGGAACCTCATACCTTACTTCGTCCCGTTTTCAAGTATCTCAAAACCGTTCTCTTACGTGACCAGTATCGATTGTGGGAGAAAGTTGTTGTGTCCTCTTCTGAGATGTGTACCTGTAGTGGTCTACCAGCTGTGGTTATAGTCTGACTGATATAAGAAACGTCGGTTTCTACCTCTTCGAGATATGTCAGTCGTTTAGTTCTGGTCTTCGACTGACACCGAGTATAATACTTGAGGAATAACGGTTTAAGTCTGAATTTAACTTCTTTGATCCCTTTTCCTGATTCGGTAAGTCCATACTGGATTTAGTTTAGGGAATATTAATATGTCACGTTCACTGTTAATCTAAATACCCTGATATAGACTATCTGTCTCACAGAGTACTTGATACCTGACTCCAAACACTGTAACAGGTCCTGTGTCCCTTGCTCTGGTAAGGCTCCCTTTTCTTTACGTTTTTTCGTTTTAGCGACAGACTTGTCCGGAATGTTTGTCGACACTTTACTTCTCTTCCTTTTTCGTTTTCTCTTTTCTTTCTATATTCGTAGACTCACGTCTCAAGGTTTCTGATCGTTTCTCTCTATTCTTTCGGAAAGAGCCACTAGTTACGTTTCTTTATGTCCTTTTCTTGTATTAGACTTTCGGATCTCTAAAGGAATTCTTTTAATCTCTACCGTTCCTTTATAAAGTACGTTTCTACCCTAACTATTTCCTGTCTTTAACATACCTGGATTGTCTTCGTCTTCTATAATTCTTCTCCACCGTTCTTATGTGACTTTTTGACATGTCTTTTCTAGAAGTACTGGGTCTGTTAGTGCTACCACACTAGTGAGTGGATTTCGGTCTGTAGGACCTTACACTTCGGTTCACCCGGTATCTTTCGTAGTAATACTTGTTTTGATCACCTCCACTACCTTAAGGTCAACTCGATGAAGTTTAGGACTTTCTACTGCAACACTTACACGACGTAAGTTATACGGTCGTTTAGACCTTTTGAGTCGTCACCGGTGTCCTGACCTTTTGCAGTCCAAAGTAAGACTAGAGTTTCTTTCCGTTACGGTTTCTTACACGATTGATGGTGTGTTAACGTGAGTAGTGTCAAGTCAAGTCAAGTCAGGGAACCAGCACAGGCTGAGACGCTGTGGTACTACCGTCGTGCGGTGTGGAGGGACAGGTAGTGGTTCAGGGCCTCAAGTGAGTCTAAGAACAGGTAGCTCAGTCACTACGGTAGGTCGGTAGAGTAGGAGACAGTAGCGGAAGAGGAGGACTGGGTTAGGGAGGGTCGTAGTTTCAGAAAAGGTTACTCAGTTGAGAAGTGTTCTCCACCGGTTTCAGGACCTCAAAGTCGAAATCGTAGTAAGGAAGGTTTCTTTAGGGTCCCGACTAGAAGTCTTACCTGTCCAACCTAAAGGAACGTTAGGTTCCCTGAGAGTTCTCACAAGAGGTTGTGGTGTCAAGTTTTCTTAGTTAAGAAACCACGAGTCGGAAGAAGTGTCAGGTTGAGAGTGCAGGTATGTACTGGTGACGTTTTTAGTATCGGAACTGATCTGCCTTGAACAGCTGTTTCATTACAGAGACGAAAACTTATACGATAGATCCAACCAGTATTGAAAAGAAGGTTCCTCATTCTCAGAAAATTAAAGTACCGACGTCAGTAGTAGACGTCACTAAAATTTCGGGGGTTTTTTATTTCAGCCTGTGAGAAAGGCGACAAAGGGGTATATAAACGGTACTTCTCTACACTGACCTACGGTACTAGAAACAAAAGACTTCCAACTCGAAATTCGGTTGAAAGAGTGAGAGGAGAAAGTGAAAGTAGTTCTCCGAAAAATCAAGGAGAAGTGAAAGACGGTTTTCCCACCATAGTAGACGTATAGACTCCAATAACTATAAAGAGGATCGTTAGAACTAAGATCGAAGACAAAGAAGGTCAGGTCGCAAAGAGTACTACATAAGACGTATATTTAATTTATTAGTGCCACTGTTACATGTCGGAACTGTGTAAGGAAGAGGATAAACCTTGGTCAGACAACAAGGTACAGGTCAAGATTGACAACGAAGGACTGGACTTATGTCTCAAGAGTTCTCCGTCCAGTCCACCAGACCATAAGGGTACAGAAAGTCTTAAAAGGTGTCAAATAACACTAGGTGTGTCAGTTTCCGAAACCGTATCAGTTATTTCGTCTTTATCTACAAAAAGACCTTGAGAGAACGAAAAAGGTGCTAGGTCGACTACAACCGTTAAACTAGAGACTAAGGAGACGGAAAAGATTTTGGTCCAACTTGTAGTCCTTCAAGTGCCAAGTGAATAACGACTTCGGACCGAACCTCTAAAACTCGTAATGAAATGATCGCACACCTTACTCACGTTAAAACACCATCAAACTCGTAACAAACCGTAACAGAAAGAAACCCTAACCTTACTTTTGTTGGATAAGGACAGGACCCCGGTGACGACTCAAAAGGTTTAAACAACCGTATAACTCACGTCCTGAAAGTGTCGTAGTAGAAAGTCCTAAACTTTGTCGAGTTGACCTTAAGGTAGTGGAGGTGATCGAAACAAGTATCGCTACGAAAGGTTCGGGGTGAACTGAAGTGTAAGGTCCTACAGACCGAGATCTAAACACTAGTGTGGTAGTACTCATAGAACCAGTACTTCTAGAAAAGACACGACAAGAAGACACAAAAGAACGGTGGAGAAGAACGGTTATAGAAGACGAAGACACTCTAGGGCTGGTAAAGACAGGAATTAGCTCTGGTAAAAATGTACTTTACAAGGGAACCATAGAGATTAAAAGTACTTCTCTAGAGATCAGAAAGGGTAAGACAACAAAAGGAGATAAAGAAACGTGTCTAGTGACTTCTTCCGAAAGAATAGAGAAGAACGATAAAAAACCTTGAGACGTAAGTCTACAAATATAAAAAGGAAAAGAGGAAACGAAAAACGGAGAGAAGAAAAGTGTCGATAAACATTCCGGAGGGGTCCGTCGGTAAAACGAAAAAACGTAAAGAAAAGGTATCCCTACCAGAACTAGCGACAGAGGACATGTTACAGTGCTTGGAGTAAGGTATTAAGTAGTCCGTGAGATAGATAGTCTAGATCCGGGAATTTAGATAAAGAGTGAAGGTGACATATTGGTATTCCCTAAACTAAATACAGTATGGACTTACCAGATCTCCAAAAGGGATGAATAAAGTTAAACTCAGACTTAAACCATTATTCCTTAAGTACTAGACTCGGTGTCAGTCGATGACCAGAACAAAAACAACTGACATATCTCGAAGAGGTACAAACCGACGTTTCTTATATTAGTTAGACTAAAGTCACAACTGGTAGACCACTACAGGTACACATCTCGGAAGAGAACACAACAACCTTCTCCCACAAACGTTACTGGTCACGGAAAAGAACCGCTTTGAGATAATCAGAAACGGGACGAAGTAAGACGTAAGACTCCGGTTTAAACGGACAATGAGGTCCACAAAGAACTGAAGGATGAAAACGTAAGGTCAGGGGATATTACTTTTCCTGTAAAAACCCCCCACAATCAAGATTTTCCAGAACATCCAGAAGTACCTTGACAAGTTGAAGTCGAAGAAGTCGCAATGACAACTCCGTATCTGAATCTAATGGTACTATAACTTACCAAACGGAACCTCTGCTTGTCTCTAGTAAGACAACAAAAACTCTAACGTAGGTACATGACGTAAAGTCTGAGAAAACAACTGGTACTACCGATGAGGTAAAGAAGACTCCCTAAGGACGGGTGTCATCATCTATATTACCAGTAGACTCAATGTAAGTGGGTAAGGTCACGTAAAATCAATCGACTAAGGATCTTACAGCTACAAGTGAGAACGGTAGAGAACAAACTGGTGAAGGTTAAACGGAATTAAGTACCTGGACTGTAAGGTCCAAGGATAAGTTATAACGAGAAATGTCGTAGTCTCGAAGGAAGATAGTGGTCAGTGTAGGTGTAGACACATAACAAAAACGAAACCGAGGTAGGGAAGTAAGAAAGATCTCAATACAGAGGTGACTAGAGGTCATCGTATAACCCGTGGATGACTGGACCCTTCAAGGAGAAAGTCATAGGATAGTAAAACGGAAAAATATGACAAGTACCCCAAGAGTGCCGTTCTTATGACTTCAGCAAACGGTAAGGGAAGAGGTCACCTGGTGTAAGATAGTCTGGAGAGGTGGTACTGGGTGGGTAGAACCCAATGGGGTACCCGTACCGAACCAAAGCAACTCAATCTGTTCCGACACCAGGATCACACTAATCTTACTGATTAAAGACACTCATATCAAAGTCACACAGACGGGAGATCACGGGAGAACGCTGTGGATGGTAGAATGAACCCAAAGAGAATGGAACCCGTACCCTATAGAGAAATACCGACGAAGTCGTTTCGTGTCGACGACGAGGAATGAGACCTACTCCCCACAGAGGAGTAGTGGCGGGAAGGACAGGAAATTGCACCCTACCGAGGAGATCCGGGAGGACACGGGTCCATCGGTGGCGAGGAACCTGTACCCCAAGAGGAGGGCCCGTGGCGGGAGTCGGAGCCCACGTCCCACCGAGAAAGGCCGGTGGCGGGGTCGGAACCCACGGCCCACCGAGGAGAGCCGGCGACGGGGACTGGACCCTGTGCTCCACCAAGGAAACCTGCAGCGGGGACTGGAGCCTACGCCCCATCGAGGAGAGCCGGCACGAATCACGCGACCGGTCAGTGTCGGCGAACGCGAATCAAACGGTCGGCCAGAGTGTCGGACGTGAGTAGAGTGTGCGATCGTTTTATTACCAGTTTTAAGAGGTTCGGTCCGAAGCTTTCATGTGCTTGACTCTTGAAGGTCTACACGTTCTACCTAAATCTTTTCCGTCTGCTTGATCTCTAGTTTAACCGTTATAGACAACCTAGTAGTATTTCGTTCTCTCAAGGTCTTTTCGTAGATAAAGTCGAAATAATTGATAGGGTTTTGGAAACTGACAGACTTAGTGTTCTGTGCCACCTTTTAAGAAATTCGCTACCCTTATGGTCTAGTGGATTGGACGGAGACCTTTTCGGACGTACGTCCAGTTCTTTGTTGTCAACCTTGACCTGTACCTTGTTGTCTGACCAATGTTTAACCTTTTCCTCATACAGTTCCGACATATAACAGTGGGGCGAATAATTGAATATACGTCTCGTGTAGTACTCTTTACGGTCCGACCTACTTCGTGCTCGACCTTAGTTCTAATGACCCTCTTTGTAGTCATTGGAGTCTAAACGTGCACTGTGGTGGGAATTCCATCCTTCACTTCTTCTTGATTTCTCGGAGAACTACTTTCACTTTCTCCTCTCACTTTTAATACCGAATTTTAAGTTGTAAGTCTTTTGATTCTATTACCGTAGGTCAGGGTAGTCAAGTCAAGTCAAGTCAAGTCAGCACAGACTGAGAAACTCTTGGGTACTTAGTGTTGTGCGGTCCCGAGGGACAGGTAGTGGTTGAGGGTCTCAAGTGAGTTTGAGTACAGGTAACTCAACCTCTACGGTAGGTCGGTAAAGTAGGAGACAGCAGGGGAAGAGGAAAATAGGTGTTAGGGAGGGTTGTAGTCCCAGAAAAGGTTACTCAGTTGAGAAATGTACTCCACCGATTTCATAACCTCAAAGTCGAAGTCGTAGTCAGGAAGGTCCCTTCTAGGTCCTGGCTAGAGGAAATCTTACCTCGACCAACCTAGAAGAACGTCAAGTTCCCTGAAAGTTCTCAGAAGAGGTTGTGGTGTCAAGTTTTCGTGGTTAAGAAGCCGTGAGTCGAAAGAAGTGTCAGGTTGAGAGTGTAGGTATGTACTGGTGACGTTTTCGGTATCGGAACTGATCTACCTGGAAACAACCGTTTCATTACAGAGACGAAAATTTATTACGATAGATCCAACCAGTATTGAAGGGAGGTTCCTCATTCGCAGAAAATTAAAGTATCGATGTTAGTGGTAGACGTCACTAGAACCTCGGGGGTTTTTATTTCAGACTGTGGTAAAGGTGACAAAGGGGTAGATAAAGGATACTTCACTACCCTGGTCTACGGTACTAGAAACAAAAGACTTACAACTCGAAATTCGGTTGAAAAAGTGAGAGGAGAATGTGAAAGTGGTTTCCGAAAAATCAAGGAGAAGTGAAAGACGGTATTCCCACCACAGTAGACGTATAGACTCCAATAACTACAAAGAGGACGTTAGAACTAACGTCGAACACGAAGAAGGTCGGGTCCTAAAGAGTACTACATGAGACGTATCTTCAATTTATTCGTCCCACTGTTATATGTCGGAACTGCATGAGGAAAAGGATAAACCTTGGTCAGACAACAAGGTACAGGTCAAGATTGACAACGAAAGACTGGACGTATATCAAAAGAGTTCTCCGTCCAGTTTACCAGACCATAAGGACAGACTAGTGAAGTACCGTTTATCTACCCCTTTCTCACCTTTGTCACTGTCTGAAATACAAAACACCGAGGTTTTAATCACGTCTACTACGGACATCGGTGCTTTAATTTTTTATGAACGAGAAACGTTCTTTTAGATACTAGTTGGATCTCTTGTACAATTTTTCGTCTCTGTAATAAAACGGTTTTTTACAGGTAGATCAGGTTCGAAACCAAAAAGGTCATCAATACATACATACAGTGATAACATGAGATTTTTTTCGACTCGCGACTTCTTAACTACGAAAAATTGACGACACAACCTCTTCTGAGAGCTCTCAGCGAACTTAACGTTCCTCTAGGTTGAGTAGGTAGGATTTTTTTAGTCAACTTATAAGTAACCTTCTTGACAACTACTCCGACTTTGAGGTTATGAAACCGGTGGACTACGTGTTTCCACTAAGTAACCTTTTCTGGGACTACGACGCTTTCTAAATTCCGTCCTCTTCCCCTGTTTTCACCTACTCTACAGACCTACCGTAGTGACTGAGGTACCTGTACTGAAACTCGTTCGAAGACCACAACCTTTACCTGTCCTTCGGTCACACGACGTCAGGAACCCAAAGTTTCTCAGTCCGTGTTGTCACGGACTTGACTGACTGACTGACTGAACATTTATGGTAAACCAAAGGGACCACCGAGTCTTCATTAACGTAGACGGACGTTAAGTCCTCTGGACTCAAAGTAGGGACCCAACCCTTTTAGGGGATCTGTTTCTTTACCGTTGGGTGAGGTGATAAGGACGGACCTTTTAGAGTACCTACCTCCTAGGACCATCCGATGTCAGGGACTCAAACGTTTCTCAGTCTGTGTTGACTCACTGAAGTGAAAGAGAAAGAAAAACCTTTTATAATAAAGTACTCCTGTTACTTGATCCGTCGACAAAATATACGTTCTGACTCATCTTTAACACGTTTAATCTCTTATATTAAACAATAAAGTGGACCGTTACGTGATGACCTTGTTGTCGAAAGAGATTTTTGAATTTAAGTTCGTTCATGTAAATTATCACGTTTCGTATTTTATAGAATTAGGTTATATAGTATTGTCTCTTACACATCCAGATCAGTTTCTGTTAATTTCATAGGTAAGACCTCTTACTTTTATCTTTGACTCCGGCTACCTTTTTTATATCGTCTGGGACATCAGACTCTCTCAACTATAGACGATATCTTAAAAGACGATGGAAGGGTTCCCAACACTCTATCCTCTCGAGTCAGTCTTTATCCACGGAGTCAGGACCGAAATTGTGACGTATCGATACCCGGAAATAGAGAGACCAGACGAATTCGAAAGTATTTTATCCACGAGTCCGTTTCTTTAAGTCTTCTTGGAACACCAGTAATATAACTGATATATATTTAATCCCCAGTATTCTTTCACCTACCCTAACTTTAACTGTCTCTACATTTTTACGAAATCCTTTTATAAGTGAAAGTCTCTTTCTTGAAACATTATTTAGTTCAATTTAAGGTTTTCTTTGTTGGTTTACTTCAAGTATATTTGGTTTATAATTACAAACATGACGAAACAATTTTTTAAGTAATTACATGGATACATAAAAAGAAACCACACGTTACAGATATTATCAGGGTCAAATGTTTCCAAATTTATCATTTGTGAATTTGTAATGGTCGTTGACCTCTATTCACCATAGTAAATAGACCCTTTCGGTGAAATTAGATCCGATTTAAACTACAAGTTAGGACTTTGTAAGATTTGTCCTTCCATTAATCTGAAACGTCAGGAGATATTCTGCAGAGATGAACTCCTGTTAAGGTCTTAGAGAAATCCAGTTAAAAAGTAAGTCTTTTCTATGTCTCCATATTTTTAGTGTGTGAGATTTAAATTAACGACCACCTACAATTAAGAAAAAACAAATAAAACGAAACAAAAACCTTTTTTAGTTATTGTAAGAGTCTCCTTACACATTTAAGTAAGTGAATTTGTCCAGAAATTTCCCGTACGTATCATTCGTACTATACGGTTTCTTCCAGTTTCTGTCTGACAGTCTTATTCAAGTTTAGTAACTGGAAGGACCCTTATGAAATTTTTTAGTAAAAGACGTAAATAGAAGGGATTCATTTAATAACTAGTTTAAGTCTTCTGTGAAAGTCCACCAGATACCCGGTACAATAGGTTGAGTCACTCATCAAATACAGAGTAACATCAATAGTAAGAGTTTATGACACATTAATATGATCTAGAGTGTCTCGGACTCGAAATAAAAGGAGAACTGTATGTTGTTAAAGACCATATACTGGATTTCTAATATACATACATACATACACACATATATATATATTGCATGTATATATACATGCACGACGACGATTCAGTGAAATCAACACAGGATGAGACACGCTGGGGTCTCTGACGTCGGGTGCTCCGAGGGGGCGGGGACCCTAAGAGGTCCGTTCTTGTGACCTCACCCAACGGTAAAGGAAGAGGTTACGTACTTTCACTTTTCACTTTCACTTCAACGAGTCAGTACGGACTGAGAATCGCTGGGGTACCTGACGCCGGTGGTCCGAGGAGGCACGTACCCTAAAAGGTCCGTTCTCATGACCTCACGTAACGGTAATGGAAGAGGCCATATACATACATATATATACACATACATATATATTCATATATTATATACATATACATGTATATATATATATATATATATATATATATATCTCTCTCTCTCTCTCTCTCTCTCTCTCTCTCTCGAGTCAATACAGGTTGAGACGTTTGGATACCTGAAATCAGGTGGTCCGAGGGGACAGGTACCCTAAAAAGGTCGTTCTTATGACCTCACCCAACAATAAAAGAAAAGGTTCCCTAGAAGGGCTGCGTCCCTACCTTGAGTCCAGAGGGTATGACGTCCGTCTGAGGAATGGTAGACTCGGTGGTCCCTTAGTGTATATATATATATATATATATATATATATATATATATATATGTGTGTGTGTGTGTGTGTGTATCGTACACATATACCACGATCACCCTTTCTCCGTTTCTTGGGTGGACGGTTACGTCCTCTGTACTCTGTTCTCAAACTAGGGACCCAGTCCTTCTAGGGGATCTCTTCCTTTACCGTTAGGTGAGGTCATGAGAACGGACTTCTTAGGGTACCTGTCTCCTCGGGTCTTTTGGGGTACCTGTCTCACTTAGTAGTGGTGTTATTCAGATCAATTGTAGGTAGTAGTTAATTTGGTAAAAAAGAACTCTACTCTTAAAAATTCTGGAATCGTTGAAAGTTTACGTGTTATGTCATAAGTAACATTAATAGTGTAACGTATACGAACTGAATACATTACATACTGATCTTCACATACACAAAACTTGTGGAAGTGAGTAAAAAGGGATGGGGTAAGGAAACCTTGGCAGTTAAGTAAGAGACAGAGACTTTCGGATTCGAAATACACATAAAGATTTTATATTAAAATACAAAGTAATAAAATTATATGAAACTCATACGATAGATATTATTATATCTATTGAGACCGACAGGGAGTCCATTGTCGAGAGAGGACTAAGTTCAGAGATAAGGATGTTCTCGGTATGTCGTAAAGGTATAAATGTTTGGTATCTGTATGGGACTTAAAATTACAAAGAAAAATCTTAAACTTTATTCGATATGTTTACGTAGATTACTAACCGTTAAAAACACAACAAAACCACGTTTTAAAGTAACAAAGAGTCTATCGTAGTAAAACTGTGTGGTCCTTTAGGTCGAAGATAAACGACTTCTTTTGTTAAACTGACGTCACAAATTTTGTGTGTTGAGTACAAAGACACAACTGTCTTTTAGTATAATCTACATCGGTCGTGTACGATTTTATAGTGAAGATAAAAAGATGGACACAGCAAATCGTAATCTCCTCCTTTGTGAAAAAAGAATCTGGATTTATCCTTAAAAAAAAAAGAAAATCGAAATTTTTTAGTCGTGTTAATTTATTATCTTTATATGTAATTATTAGATTCACTTCGACGAAAATGTAAATTAGTACAGTGTAAAACTTTTTTTTTTACATGGACATTTATTTATTGTTTAACTGATTATCGTATTTAAAAATTTTGTATGACACTTAATCTATAGTATGGATCTATATGATACATAATATGTAACCAAATAGGTGGTAACAATAAATTAGAGATTTAGTACAAATTGAGAACCACTGGGGTACCTGATATCAGGTGGTCCAAGTGGGTAGGTACCCTAAAAGGTCGGTTCTTGTGACCTCAACTAACGGTAAAGGAAGAAGGTAGGTGGTATTTATCAAAGTTTTGTCATGTTAATTACATACCTTCCCATTAATACAAAAGCATTTGGTTAAATTTGAGGGTTAACGAATAGTCTTTTTGTTCTCTATAATTTCAGTTTACCTAATTCTTTTTATTTCTTACTTTTATGGGACTTTTGTAAATATAAGGTAACTTACAAAATTTTGTAAAAACTTGAAAACCTCTAAAATTTTCTCAAAGTGTTACAGGGGTTTGTAACACTCTGTAATGAAACGACTGTTTCCAGGTAGATCAGTTTCGATACCAAAAAGGTCATCAATACGTACCTACACTCTCAACCTGATATTTCTTTCGACTCACGGTTTTCTGCCTACGAAAACTTGACACCACTATCTCTTTCGAGAACTCTCAGGGAACCTAACGCTCCTCTAGGTTGGTCTGTTAAGATTTCCTTCAGTTAGGACTTATAAGTAACCTTCCTGTACGACTTCGTCTTTGAGGTTATGAAACCGGTTGACTACACTTCTTGACTGAATAACATTTTCTGGGGCTATGACCCTTTCTAACTTCCGACCTCCTCTTCCCCTACTGTCTCCTACTCTACCAACTTACCGTAGTGGTTGAGTTACCTGTACTCAAACTCGTTAGGGCCCTAAACCACTACCTGTCCCTTCAGACCTGACGGCGTCAGGCAACCCATAGTTTTTCAACATGTACTGACTCGTTGACTTGACTTGACATCGTGTCCGTCAAATACGTCATAGGAATAAGGAGAATAAGAGTTAATAATCATTTGTACCTTTGGTACCTAAGGTATGAACGAACAAAATTGTCACAATCTTCTAAAAGGAGTATATTAAAAGATACTCTACTTCCATGTTTCTATAGGGTTTCCTTAAATTTCTTACCAAAAAAAGATAATTAATGTTTATACACCCGTCACCTTACTCAGAAGAACAAAAAGTGATCCTCTGTTTGAGAGGGTTTTAAATTGTTTAAGAATTGGGTACAATCTCGGTTTTAGAGGTTTCTAGTTTATGAAGGTCCAATATCTGTATGTTATGTGTCTTGGATGTTTGAATCCATGTTCTCTCAGATTCTGTAGACTCTGATTCAGAAACCCTTGATGTACTCCTAAATCATGTTACGTCCCGTGGAAACTTATATTATTCGTATGCCGACATAAGGTTTCAGACCTTTGAAAGAACATCTTAAATTTCTTGAGTTTGAGAAAGAGATCTGTTTTATAGAATAATTCATTTTAAATTAGTAATACGTGGTACAAACATTTTAAGTTGGTTTAAATTTTTTTAAGATGTTTAGTGACACTTTTAACCATTATAAAATTGTACCTAAAATATAATTTATTATACTGACGTAGACACAACTTTAAGGAGTACTTAGGATAGTCTACATCACCAAACCCTGACACTACTGACGTCTATTGAAGTTTAGTCATTTGTTTATTATTACTGTAATATTCTACGTACACACACAGATATAACTCACTCCTCTTTCGTTTACACGGTTCTATAATTGTAATTATAACTGTTTGTATACAAAGATGTTAAAAACTCCCTTTTTCACGTTTTTATTTATACCAATGAAGTGAAAAGACTTTCAAATAATTTAAAAAATTATGTTTTACTAGGAAAAAATAACGTCAACATAATCGAAGACCACATGTCGATTCACTAAGTTAACAGACATATACATAGACAAATATATATATATATATATATATTAATAAAAATTATCTAATCAGTTTTGGTTAAGTACAAAGATTTCTTATATTTAAATAAAAAAGTTTATCAAACTTGTTTTGATTTTATTGTTTATTGTTAAAGTATTTTTAAATATCAAACCAAAAATACAATATAAAATCAACTATTTAGAGTTCACAATTTTCACAATTAAGTGAAGAATTCGATCTGTCATACGAACCTTGATTTCTAAAGAAAAAATAGTAGGATCAACGTTCTTTTTAGGGTGAACAGAGAAAATTTCCAACCTCATTTACCTGAAAAAGGTTACATCGGTATTAGATAACTGACGTTTGTACCGTTTGATAATAGATAGAACAGTATGTTTTTATTACTGTAGTACGATTTATTTTCACTAAACTGAACTATTTCAGTTTTAGTCAGTATGAGTTAATTTGAACTTTCTGTCAATAGAGTAAACGTTACACTTCCTATCATTGGAATGTCATTTAATTTCGGTTGTAAAGGACGAATTAGGGTAACATTTGGATTAATGTAAAATTTTAGATTATGATCAAGTTACCGTTTACTTAAGTTATTTGTGAACTATACTAATTCAAAAGAAGGAATTTGGTGACATAAATTTTAAGATTAAAATAACTCTATTTTTATGATTATAATCCTCTAACGTAAGACGATAGATAAAGAAATAGTAAAATTTATACATAATTTACAAATGTTAAACAGTTCAGGTACGACCAGAGACCCCAGACTTGTACTTTATCTGAATGGCTAGATTTCAACGAGAGTCTGTGTTTACTTTATATCAACAGATATACTGAAGACAACTAAAGATCAAAACCAGAAATAACAAAAAAAGTAAGTAAGTAAGTAAATAAATAAACGTGTCAAGTAACATTCCATATAAACTATTCTCAACTCCGGAGTTACCGTTGGGTGAGGTCACAAGAACGGACCTCTTAGGGTCCCTATCCCTCAGACCACCCGATGGCAGATACCCCAGTGTTTCTCAGTCTGTACTGATTTCACTGAATCGTCGTCGTCGTCGTCTCCGGAGTTATTATCACCCTTCTCTTTATTATAGAATAATTTAGGTGTTTCACTTAAGATTGAAATAAATAGTTCCTTTTAAAATCCCCTATAAATTACGTTTTATTACCCTTGTATTTTTATGTATTATAATAAAAAACATTAGACGAATAACCAAAGGAGATCCGCGATGAAGTGTAAGTTCCAGTCTTTCCTACCGGTACTCTTCTATGGGGAACAAGTTCAATTCCTTGTTATCGACGTAAAACGACCTCGTGGGCACTTCTCTATGGGGTATAGGTCCATTCTCTTTAGGTTCATTCTACCATCCACAACACTCTCTCGTAGTCACCCGCCTGTGTGACTTTGGTATGAGTGTCTTTGGACCGGTTAGACTAGTGTGTCTGGTGTCGAACCAGAGTGAGTTACTTTAATTCGGTACGACACACCCAGGTGGGTTTTACCTACCCAGTACCACCTCTCCAGACTTTCTTACACCAGGTGACCTCTTCCCTTACCTTTTGGTGAAGTCATAAGAACGGTACTCTTGGGGCACTTGTCATACCTTTTCCGTTTTACTATCCTATGACTTTCTCCTTGAAGAGTCCATCCATCCACGGGTTATACGATGACCTAAAGTTACCTCTTTATTGAGGTCTTTCTTACTTCCCTACTCGGTTTCGTTTTTGTTATGGGTCAACACCTACACTGACCACTATCTTCGTTCCAGGTTACGACATTTCTCGTTGTAACGTATCCTTGGACTTACAATCCGGGTACTTAGTTCCGTTTAACCTTCACCAGTTTGTCTTCTACCGTTCTCACTTACAACTGTAAGATCCTTAGTCGTTTGATTTTACGTGACCTTACCTACCACCTGAATTGTGTCAACTGGTAATATAGATGATGACGCCCGTCCTTAGGGAATCTTCTTTACCTCATCGGTAGTACCAGTTGTTTTCTCAGGCTTTACGTCATAAACCTACGTCAGAGTTTTTACTGTCTTACTAGAGACAAGCAAACGTTCCGTTTGGTAAGTTATAGTACCGTTAGGTTCGGATACGGGGTTGGTCATTACGACTTCTTTGACTATAACTTTCCGAGATACTTCTGGATGTTCTGCAAAATCTTGATTGTGGGGTTTTTCTACAGAAAATGTAATATCCCCTGACCTTACGTTTTCATCCTTCAGTTCTTACGGACCTCATAGTCCTTTTAAACCGGAACCTCATACCTTACTTCGTCCCGTTTCCAAGTATCTCGAAACCGTTCTCTTGTGTGACCAGTATCGTTTGTGTGAGAAAGTTGTTGTGTCCTCTTCTGAGGTGTACCTGTAGTGGTCTACCAGTTGTGGTTATAGTCTGACTGATATAAGAAACGTCGGTTTCTACCTCTTCGAGACATGTCAGTCGTTTAGTTCTGGTCCTCGACTGACACCGAGTATAGTACTTAAGGGATAACGGTTTAAGTCTGATTTTAACTTCTTTGATCCTTTTTGGTGATCTGGTAAGTCCATAATGGATTTAGTTTAGGGAATACTAGTATGCCACCTTCACTCTTTATCTGGATTCCCTTATCTAGACTATCTGTCTCAAGGACTACTTGATACCTTTCTCCAAGTACTGTAACATGTTCTCTGTCCCTAGTTCTAGTAGGGGTACCTTTTCTGTACGTTTTTTCGTTTTACCGACGGACTCGTCCGGAATTTTTATCGACACTTTTCTTCTCTTCCCTTTTCGTTTCCTCTTTTCTTTTCTATAATCGTAGACTTACGTCTCAAGGTTTCTTATCGTTCATTTCTATTCTTTCGGAAGGAGTCGTTAGTTCCGTTTCTTTATCTCTTTTTGTCGTCTTACCCTTTCTGATCTCAGGAGAAGTTCTTTTAATCTCTATGGTTCCCTTATAAAGTACGTTTCTACCTGAACTATTTCTTGTCTTTATCACACCTGGGTTGTCTTCGTCTTCTATAATTGTTGTCCACATTCTTATGTGTCTTCTTGACATGTTTTTTCTAGAGGTACTGGGTCTATTAGTACTACCACACTAGTGAGTGGATCTCGGTCTGTAGGACCTTACACTTCAGTTCACCCGGTATCTTTCGTAGTGATGTTTGTTTCGATCACCTCCACTACCTTAAGGTCAATTTGATAAAGTTTAGGACTTTCTACTACGACACTTTCACGACGTGAGTCATACCGTCGTGTAAACCTTTTGAGTCGTCACCGGTGTCCTGACCTTTTCCAGTCAAAAGTAAGGTTACTGTTTCTTACGAGTTTGATGGTGTGTTAACGTGAGTAGAGTTTGCGATCGTTTCATTACAAGTTTTAAGAGGTTCTTCCCGAAGTCGTTATGTACTTGGTACTTGAAGGTCTAGAAGTTCGACCACCATCTTTTCCGTCTCCGTGGTCTCCAGTTTAACGGTTGTAAGCGACCTAGTACCTTTTTCGTTCTCTCAAGGTCTTATAGTAGATAAAGACGAAATAACTGATATGGTTTCGGAAACTGACACACCTAGTGTTATTTGACACCTTTTAAGACTTTCTTTACCCTTATGTTCTGGTAGACTGGACGGAGAACTCTTTGGATATAAGTCGAATCCTTCGTTGGCAATCTTGACCTGTACCTTGTTGTCTGACCAAGGTTTATCCTTTTCCTCATATAGTTCCGTCATATAACAGTGGGACGAATAAGTTGAAGATACGTCTTATTTAGTACTCTTTGCGACCTGACCTTCTTCGTGTTCGACCTTACTTCTAACGGTCCTCTTTATAGTTATTGGAGTCTATACGTCTACTGTGGTGGGAATACCGTCTTTCACTTCTCCTCGATTTTTCGGAGAACTACTTTCACTTTCTCCTCTCACTTTTCAACCGAATTTCGAGTTGTAAGTCTTTTGTTCTAGTACCGTAGACCAGGGTAGTAAAGTACCGTTTATCTATCCTCTTATTACAGTCTGAAATAAAACCCCCCGAGATTTTAGTGACGTCTGCTACTGACGTCTGTACTTTAAATTTTTATGAATGAGGAACCTTTCTTTCAATACTGGTTGGAGTCAAGTCAGCGAGTCAGTACAGGCTGAGAAACACTGGGGTACTTAGTGTCGTGCGGTCCGGAGGGACAGGTAGTGGTTGAGGGCCTCAAGTGAGTCTAAGTACAGGTAGCTCAGTCACTACGGTAGGTCGATAGATTAGGAGTCAGCAGGGGAAGAGGAGGACGGNATTTTAGTGACGTCTGCTACTAACGTCTGTACTTTAAATTTTTATGAATGAGGAACCTTTCTTTCAATACTGGTTGGAGTCAAGTCAGTGAGTCAGTACAGGCTGAGAAACACTGGGGTACTTAGTGTCGTGCGGTCCGGAGGGACAGGTAGTGGTTGAGGGCCTCAAGTGAGTCTAAGTACAGGTAGCTCAGTCACTACGGTAGGTCGATAGATTAGGAGTCAGCAGGGGAAGAGGAGGACGGGGGTTAGGGAGGGTTGTAGTTTCATAAAAGGTTACTCAGTTAAGAAGTGTACTCCACCGGTTTCATCACCTCAAAGTCGAAATCGTAGTAAGGAAGGTTTCTTTAGGGTCCCGACTAGAGGAAGTCTTACCTGACCAACCTAGAGGAACGTCAGGTTCCCTGAGGGTTCTCAGAAGAGGTTGTGGTGTCAAGTTTTCGTAGTTAAGAAGCCACGAGTCGGAAGAAGTGTCAGGTTGAGAGTGTAGGTATGTACTGATGACCTTTTTGGTATCGGAACTGATCTGTCTGGAATCAGTCGTTTCATCTGTCGTATATTTTTGCGTCTCTGTAATGAGACGGTTGTTTCCAGGTAACTCGTTCCGACACAAAAAAGGTCATCAGTACATACCTACACTCTCAACCTGACACTTCTTTCGACTCGTAGCTTCTTAACTACGAAAACTTGACACCACAACCTCTTCTGAGAACTCTCAGGGAACCTGACGTTCCTCCAGGTTGGTCAGGTAAAATTTCCTGTAGTCAGGAGCCACGAGTAACCTTTCTGACTATAATTTCGACTTTGAGGTTATCAAATCGGTGGAGTACGCTTCTCAACTAAGTAACCTTTTCTGACTACGACCGTCCCTAACCCACGTCCTCCTCTTCCCCTGCTGTCTCCTACTCTACCGACCTACCGTAGAGGCTGAGCTACCTGTACTCAACCTCATTTGAGGCCCTCAAACACTACCTGTTCGTCCGGACCACACGACGCTAAGTAACCCAGCATTTCTCAGCCTGTGCTGACTCGTTTACTTGACTTGACTTGACTTGACTTGACTTACATTTATTTAATACGAATTAAAAATTCGACAATTTTTCAAATGATTATATTAAAAAACTTTCTATATTTCTACGAAGGTTTTCTCAAATTTCTTACCAACGTAAACAATCATCTTTGCTCTAATGTTTATTTAGGTCAATGGACATAACAATTCTGTGATTAGATGTCGAGGTACCTTATAGACTCAAAGACGTGTCTAAAAACATAATGTCACATGAGATAAACGAATATCTCAGTCATAAAATTTTTTATTAACGAAAAAGGAATCAAAAAAAAAAAAAGAAGGGCAACTTTTTCTGAAGTGAATCGTAAAGTTACATCCTTTTACAGACTTTATTTCTAGTCATTTCGAATTGGGAATTTTGACGTATGAAAAAACAAAAAGAACCAAAGTATACGTAAAAGAAGTTTTATATTATCGTAGTCTCGACTTAAAAAAAACTTTATATAGAAGACTATAACTAAAACAGAAAGGTAAATTTCTAGTCTAATAAATTTTATCATCAACAGTTAAAAAATAATAAAACCACACGTATTAACGAAGTAATTTTGTTAGTCGAGTAAAATTATTTCAATATGGTTACATAGAAAGACGTGTTAACTGATAATAGTTTATATTTAAAAGTAAAACGATAACTATCAATAGTTCAAAATATTTTGTCCTTTATAACCTATGACATCTGAATACAAGATGTCACTTTATCGAAAGTATAAAATTGGAAAATTGTAAAAAAGAAAATATGACAACTATAAGTGTTAAACGTAAATGAAAACAAAGACAGTGATAAATAACCTGACAATTTACCGAGTATAAATAACCTGTATAATATTTTTAATGGGGAAAATTTATTACGTGGTGTGTTATGTGAGTCCCCTAAAGTTTACTACATACTTAACTGTTACGATAACAATTATCTATAATTCTAATAAACTACAAAGACTCCTTTGTACCTTAAAGTGGTTATTACAGAATATAACAGGTAGGATACTACCGTATACGTTTTTACTTGTCATAAAAATATTAAATTCTCTTTGATAAAGACCTCTTTTTCTAGTCCTTCGGAGTCTTCTAGATGATCGATGTACGGTAAAGATACACTAAGACGACCTCGAATAAAGTGTCTGTAGGAACATGAAAACGAGTTGATTAGTGTCACAAGTGGTCGGTACCTCTTTTCAGTCGGAACACTCGGTTTCCGTTCGATAACCGACTACATCTCCAAACGGGTCACCAGTCTTCGGTCAAGAATTTGATGTTTTCTACGAGATTTCATTTTTCATTAGGTAAAAAGTATAACTCCCGCACAATTGCACTGTGTGTTTGTTGTTTCGACCATCCTTCTCGTATTTGGTTCTACGTGTTGCATCTTTGACGTTGGTCGTCTTTGGGATCGAATTGAGACTTCGTTGTTTTATTCATCTCCCAGTCTCTTTTCCCTTAGGCTTAGGTCTCGTCTTATTTCCCTTCTCTTGACAACAACGTATAAACCCTGAAAATGACATCGGACTTCATTTAATTAACGTGAGATAAGACTAAAACGTTGACTGACTCGGTTAACGGACACGAAAGAGTGAAAAGACCCATAGAAATGTTATTATGAAACAGTGGACTTCTTTAGACTAACAGAGGAGTAAAGAAAGTTTGAATGTCGGTTTTTTACATATAAGCGGAGTTTTCAACAAACTCTTTTCGTAAAATATGATTTATGTTATACATCGATCAGGTACGACTGGTCATGTCTTTTTCCGTATGTATAATTATAAAATACTTTTTATACTATTAGGACTCCAAACCCCTTTTTTTTGTTCATTTGCTTTTCAGTGACACAATCTTTTGTTATGTTCTGCGATTTTACATTTATAGTGTCTTCGGATTTCTCCTAAAAAAAATCAAATAAATGACATACTATAAAGGTTCCGATCTTATACCCTTCAATTAACACAAAAGACCTCTATAAAAGTACCTTAAGTCATGTATATTTTGTTAGTTACGTTTGACCAAAAGTTCGGTCACTCTAGGAAAATCTAACCATTATAAAAGTTACGTCAGTGTGACATCTCGTGTCTCATAGTGAATAAATATTTCTACCCAGAGAGAGAGAGAGAGAATATTTTACCTTGCAATATTATATAGAACAGGTCTTATGCTAAAACCTGTAAACCCCGGTTTTAAGTAGAAAACACCTATCGATAAAAATCAATAAAATTTTTTACGTTCAGTAAACTCTTTACACCACTATGAGCTTCACTCTCCCTATTTTTCTTTTAATTTACGAATCGAGATTAATCTTAAAGGTAGTCACGAAGATTGGTAATCATTGGACTACGACTGTAAACTAAAGGAGAACCCAAACTGATCGAGTCTTAATGTAGAATTTCCTTGTCTTCGTACCTTGATATCTCTTGTCTCCCCTGACCCTGTAAAACATCTCTGATATTTTTCTACACGACTAACAGGTCCTTATATGACAGAAACATCTAAAATCTTTTATTTAGATGTTCTAATAAATTCCAATCTTTATTACCGATTGTAAGTGTCTATACTTAAAAAAAAATTTCTACAAAAACACACACATACAAACACGACAATAAACATTATAGGTTTAAACTCACTTTAATAGGACTTTAAGGAAGACCCCTTGTGAAAGGGACAAAACTGAGATAAACGAAACTCACTTAGAGGTTGTGAACAAGAACGTACGTGACTCCTATAATTGATACAAAGGTCTAGTACTTCTTCGTACAGACCCATTATTCATAATAATAATTATAATATATGTCGTATAAAGTAGTATAAAATTCATAAAAAATTCTCCTGAAATATGAAACTTCTTCAGTAAGGACACATACCAATTGTAATACTTTAAATCAAAAAGAAACCTTTATAGGCTTTATAAATAAAAATGTAAAAACGTCACTAATTAAGAGTACACTTACGACCCCAATGTAAAACTGTTGGTCAAAGAAAATGTACCAGACAGTGTATCAAGATACATCTAGGTTCTCACAGAATTCGGAAATAAAAGACCTCAACTAAATTGACTTGTGTAAAATTTAAGAAGATAAATATTTTTGTGTTTTTAATTACGTGTAGAGAACTACGACTACAAGATTACGACTCTTAGTAATACTAGGAATATTTACTCTGTTCCCAAACATAAAAAAAATAATATTCTCCTCCAACTACGTCCTCTATTATTTTTGTAAAGGGAGATAAAAGACGGAGGTAAAGAGATTTTGGAAAGACTTATTCCTTTTTTTTTTTTTAGTAAGAACTGAAACAAATGTAAGGGTCCTGTGTCCTTTCAATGAGAGACAAGTTACCTGTAAAAACCGTTCTTACTTACCAAAGGTGTATTCCTGTTGATAAAAAATACTCTCGTTCTCCTGAATCTATAATCGTTTTGAGAAAGTCAGATTCCAATCTAAATAGAAACTTCAAGGTTTTCTTAGACTCTCCTTTATTTATATTTCGATAACGTTGAAGTAAAAAAGTTCTACCGAAACTATACGGCACAAACTACAGAAAGTCACCCCTTTTTTTTATGAAGGAATGAAAGTCTCCAGAACGATTTTTACGAAATCTTAGGTTTTCAGTCCCGGGTGGTAATCATCAATTAAGTGTTAGGGTAAAGAGAAAGAAGAGAATCAGAGTTGTGGAATAAATTGTTCACCCACGAGTCAAGTTAAAAATGACTACTAATAACAAGTTCCATGTTAACCTTTAAAAAATCTATAATCGTCAGTTACAAATGAGGTGTTACCTTAACCTGTAGTATTACCACACCCAATCCCATGTGTAATATCTTGGTGACGATCGCAACGAACCAGTTCTTCTCCAAAGTAAAAGGGGTGTTTTATACTCGGACATTCATCCATCAGATTTTGAATACGTCAACAAGGTAATAGTGTTTTTCCTACGTCAAAGGACGAAAGAAAAGTGAAACGGAAGAAGTCCGAGACCGAAAATGGGAGTACGAGTGTAATAACGACGACATGGTACCTGGAGTGTATATACAAGGTCCGTCCTCCTTTTTTTTACTTCTAGTTTTTCAGAAACTGTTAATTCTTAAAATAAAAAAAATCTTGTTATTAAAAAGACATTAGAGGTAGATCGTTTTACAACATTTAAAATAACAGGTCACGTCTCTCAGTCCGATGAGTGACGATTAATATATCTTTGGGTTATTTAACTTAGAAATGGTTCTGTGTAACGAGACACACACACACACACACACACACACACATCATTATTCTAAAAAAAAAAAAAAATTACGTTAACTCGTTGTACTCAAATGGATCTCTTCTCCTTCGGTCGGTCGAACCGTATCGTTGGAGAGATTACCGCGTCTTCGTTCTCATGTTATGTGTAATTCCAAAACATCTCTTATAACCTTCCACTTACTACCGTTCCTAACAATAAAATAGTCATATCAGATATATATGTCAAGTAATTTAACAATGACATATTGTACGAGTGGGTTTCGTTGAAACTAGGTCTATCTTAATATGGATGTTTTAATTCAATCAGAAACAATAAGTGAGTCAGTATAGACTGAGAAACGGTGAGGTACCTGGTATCGTACGGTCCGAGGAGACAGGTACCTTAAGAGGTCCGTTCTTATGGTCCCATCCAACGGTAACGGAAGAGGTCCTCTAGAAAGTCTGAGTCCCTAGTTTGGACCCAGGGGACGTAAAGTCTGTCTAAGATATAACAGACCCGGTGATACCGTATGAATCTCCATAAAAAAATTTGAAATTACTTATTAGTTGTGAAATAAAAATTCTTGACTTTACTACATTACTTCAGAGTTTCATAAATACATTAGTTCTGTCTCTGTTTATCAACGTATATTATCCAACCTTAAAAAAAAAAAGTACTTAAAATGGACTACGTTTAAGACCTACTTACAGTCCTTTGTGGTATTTTGTAAGTTAGGTACAAATTAGTAGAAATTATATGTTCGTTCGTGGTAAAAGTTATCGTAGTACTTTGACAGACTAAATTACTGAGTTTACCAAAACTTAAACTATTGGAATAGGAGTCATTAGTTTACCAGATAAATAAAAAATGAACTCATGTATAAGAATTAAAAACGGATCGAACAAAAATAACTTTACTAATATTAGAGGTAGGTAACCTTAAGAACAAGACGTATACTTTATATTATGGATAGATAAGTAGTTTGATAAAAACTGTGACAATTACTTTTAAATTCGTCAATTCGTTGAGTCTTGACTTATCTTTCAATTTATAAACTGATAGAGAATGGATTTTATGGTTTCTTTGTGAACACAAAATTTGGTTACCACCGTTTTCCTTTTCTATTATCGATTCTCCTTCGAATTTACATAAGACAAAGTCACTACACAACCCTAATGACTGACTTTTGGGAATTAACTAGTAGATTCACCTAACACCAGTGTAGAAACTCAATTTCTATATCCCTCATTTAATCCAAAGAAGATGATCTAAACGGATTTCAAAAAAAAAAAAAAAAAAGAAAGAGGGAAAAAAGGGTAGGAATCCTTAAGATCGAACGGAGTCAGTCAAGTCAAGTCAAGTCAACGAGTCAGCACAGGCTAAGAAACGCTGGGGTACTTAGCGCCGTGTGATCCGGAGGGACAGGTAGTGGTTGAGGGCCTCAAGTGAGTTTGAGTACAGGTAACTCAGCCACTACGGTAAGTCGGTAGAGTAGGAGACAGCAAGGGAAGAGGAGGACAGGGGTCAGGGAGGGTCGTAGTGTCAGAAAAGGTTACTCAGTTGAAAAGTGTACTCCACCGGTTCCATGACCTCAAAGTCGAAATCGTAGTAAGGAAGGTTTCTTGTGGGTCCTGACTAGAGGAAGTCTTACCTGACCAACCTAGAGGAAAGTCAGGTTCCCTGAGAGTTCTCAGAAGATCTACCTTTGATCTACACCTTTTATAATAATCAGTTAAATGTTTAAAATTCTCACCTTGTATCGGACAGTACGGACTAGATCAAGTAAAGGACAATACACGAGTCACTTACTGACTTATACAATTAGACAAAAATCTAAATAGTCAATGAATCTTATTTTTAACAACCGTTTTATTTTACGTCCAAAAATTATTACGACGTAGGACCTCAAAGTTATGAACTGTTGTCGTCTTCTCTTGTATGTTAAATATTTAAATATATTTTATTTAGTCAAGTCTTTCAGTTTATAGACACACTGTTTGTGACTAGGTCTTTTCGACTATTATATATAACAATGAGTTATTTATTCCGTAAAAAACTTTTATATCATTTAAAATACCAGATTCGATTACGTTCAGAGTACTAGAGTCCTTCGAGTATGGATGTTCGATGAAGTCTTAAAGTCTTACGTACTTCTTTAAGGTAATATATACTTATTTAACTACGTAAAATAGTATTTTACACTAACTAACAACTATTGTATTGGAAAAAATCTTCTTACCTACGGGTATGACACCTTCTCCTGTCGTCGGTGAACTTTAGTTTAAATCTATACGACAGTAATCTAAATAAACGGAACACTAGTACGTTTTGTTGTTGTTTTTTATTGGTCAGATAAGTCGACGTGATAATACAGTTAATAGTTGACTACAAAAAATACTGAGTAATCATTCCTAGAATTTCTCATTCTTAAATCAGTCGAAATTAGTTTTCTTTCTTAAACATATATAATTTATATGTAATTTACGAGTAATAGTTGTTAAATCAGACTTTAAGGATAAACACCTCTTCTTTTGAGACCTTTTTTATCAAATTAAATTAAAACTAGTAGATTGAGACAAGAGGGGGTTTATGTGAATGTTTTTATAGTCAACCAGAAGTTCTTACAAATAAATCAGTAAATCCTCGGAAGGGAGTACCGAATCTGACATTTCTTAGACGGATGTTACATCCTCTGGACCCAAGTTAAGGACTCAACTTTTCTAGGAAACCTCTCCCCTTACTATTGGTGATAAGAACGGACCTCTTAAGACATCTGTCTCCTCGGACCACTCGATACCTAGTACCCCAGTGCTTCTCAACCTGTGTTGACTTACTGATTGTGTATGTGTGTAAATCAGTAAATGGTCCTGTAGTAATAAATGATCCTGTCACGAAGTAAGTTTATACAAACGTAAAACCAGATACGTTATTAGAGAAAAACCGACGTCATAAAGTAAAATGAAACGATATCACCATGTTAAGAATCGTCAAATCAGTGAATCACAACCAAATCAGTGATTCAGTACAGGTTGAGAAACACTGGGGTACCTGACATGTCCGATGAGACAGGTACCCTAAAAGGTCCGTTCTCATAACCTCACCCAACGGTAAAGGAAGAAGTAATCAGTGAACCTTTTTGTCATATTATTGTAAAGTCATAGAGTTTTCCACATCATAGGTCTTGTACCTGAGATACAATGACAACCGGTAAGGATCAATAGAGTTCATCGGACAAACAGAGGTCGACAATACAAGGAAACAGATAGTATAAATGGAGAGAGAAAGAACAGGTAATAAATTATTAGAAACAGAGTATAGGGTGTTAGATTTACTCTTATATGATTGACAACACTCTTTACCTTTCAAGACTCTAAGAATATTAAACATATAAATTTCATAAAGAAATATTTAACAGAATAAAATGATTTTTATTAGATTACTTACGTCTCTTATAGATATCAGTGAAAAAGTAACATTTAATAGGTCGGTGTAGTAATCCGTACTTATCTCGACCCCGTTTTTTAATTTGTTGTTTGGTTGTTATGAGGAATTGAGGTGAGGTGGAGGTTCTTTTTTTTTTCATTTTGGGGCCCAGAAAATGAAAATATAATGGATACATGGTTTACTTTTACTTTCGTTCTTTTTTTCGTTTACTGTTATATCGAATGTTATATCAACCCTTCAATTACAGGTGTACCCTTTAATCGAATTCAAATTGTTAAAAAATTTTATAAAGGTTTATACGAGTTCGTAAAGGAAACCACTGTGATTAGACTCGTATAAGTTTGTCACATTAATTTGTCTTTACTGAACAACCCTAACCGGGTGTTACGGTAGAGAGGGTGTAAGTGTGTACGGTGAATCGTGAGGTAGTAAAACTTCAACGGACTCAACGAGATTTAAAATACAAACACGAAAACTGACACGTCTAATTTCTTACATAGGTACCGTTAGAGGAAGACTAAAGGACGGATATCTAAAGTTCACTGTTCCATCTCTTAAAATGAGTCGTGGTCACGACAACAACGTTAGTTACGACTGAAAGATGTTTTCTCTTCGTAAAAGTAACCGTTCCTATTAAGTACGACGACCGAACAAAAACGAAGGAGTACCGGGGAACCGATCAATAAAGAGAAGAAAGGAAGGTGTGAAATAACATTTAACGAGTGTACCTCAATTTGACGTGTCCTTCGAAACTACTAAGAAGGTGACGGTTCTCAAAGAGGTGTACGAGAACCGAAGAGGTCGGTTTTGGGTTTACAGGAAAAGTAGGAAACGGGAGACGGCAACCAAACAGATAAATCAAAGAAGTAATCCTTGTTTACAGGAATAAGAGGACTAGGGATGATTGGTAGATGGGAATTTAATTCAGTCACGGGAACTAGTTTTACAACATGTATAGAAAGAACGAACATTAAATCAACGGTGTGGGTGTTTAGTTGTTGTACGATGATAGTTCTAGTCGTGTGGTTTTCATCATGATGTTCTTACTATTTTTATTTTGGAATATATTTGTTATTTGTGACACTCTAGTTTTCATTTTCTAATAGTTATACTAGACCTGACCTTTCGTCTTCAAGTACTTATTCAACTTTCAATGGAAATGGTGACTCCTTTTAGTATACTTCATCAGTTTCACTTCCACACTTCAGCGAGTCAGTATAGACTGAGAAACACTGGGGTATCTGACATCGGACGGTCCGAGGAGGTAGCTACTCTTAAAGGTCCGTTCTTTTGGACTCACCCAACGGTAAAAGAAAAAGTTCCTTAGAAGGACTGGGTCCCTGGTTTGGGTCTAGAGAATGTAACATCCGTATGAGAATTGTAGACTCGGTGGTCCCTTAGGGTACTTCTCCACTCCTTCGTTATTTTTCTCATCAGAACCTCTCTTCTCACGTTCACTAAACTAACGAACTAATAAAACTAAATCGGACACAAAAATTTATTAATATAAGTCTATGCAAAACGTACCATTTCTCTGGTCAGACTTACTTAGTCTCAGACGTACTGTCTATTAACTTACCAATCCAACCTTTAAATCTTATCACTGTCAAATATTTCATTAATGTACGGATACACTCTTAAACGACTGATAATATACAGTGTATAACCTCTTTGCTCTTCTTTTTCTGTACGGGAACTTATAAAAATCAGATTACTATTATTGTTTCTCATTTGACATTATCCGTTTTCTCTCACACTCTCTCACCGTACTCCTAATCATGTACTCCTACTTTTCTTTAAGTGGTCCATCTCTCTTTCTTATACCCTCCTGTAAGTCAATTTCTCTTCTAGACACAACCATTATTTTTATCGTCATCCGTTTAACTCACACCTTCTTAAACACTTTTGGACTTCTTCTGATTACATCTCTTGGTTTTACTCTTGACCACTTTTCCTTAAAAGAGGAAGTATTAAAAATAATTTTAAAGTGTATACAATAAGTTAATAAGGTCTTCTAAAATTTATAAAACGTTACAAGAGGGTGAAATTAATTCTTTGTCACCAGAAGTAAGAACGTACCCGGGAATAAACTTGTGTATTATATGATTCTTTTAAGTTCGATACGTTGAGTTCGGGTTTTCGTACATGGACAAATATGTTGAAAGTTCGATATCTTGTAAGACCTTTATATTTGTCATGTTTCAGTAGTAAAGTGAGGTCCTAGAAACATTTGTGAACTCTACATTTACAAGGTCGATAAAAGACGTAAAAGGTATAAAAGTGTCTTTCTATTCTTAACCCTTTTCCTTATCCAACTTTCACTATAAAAAAGTTCTATTAGGACAAAAGATCAGAGACAAGGTTGATCGTAAGTTTATTTTATTTAGACTAATGTCTCTCATTAACCTTCCTGTTAGATTCAGAAATAGATAGGTGTTGGAGGTCTGATATGTTTCGGTATGAGAGGAAGGGGACCAGAAGACACTGAGATGAGAAAGGATACATTTCCGTGACAGTAGAGACTGAGACAAACGAAACGGAAGTAGGTGAGTACTTGGTGATAAGTACGTTTACAAATCAAAACAAAGAAAACAACCCTCTGACTACCTTTTAATATGAATATTAAATTAGATAAAAGTAAAAGTAAATTTTCGTTTCTTTAAAATACACAACCTCTCTTTGATAATTTTAAGAGGTTTTATACATTATCGTATACCATTAACTCAGAATTTTTATGTCGGCGAGTAGGAAATGGAACGTTTACGTCTGTAAACAGATATATAAAGACTCACACTTTATAAAAGTAGACGTATTACGTCTATCAGTGAAGGTGTAGTATGTAGTCGGAGATGTATTGGAGTAATTCCAAATTTATTTTTATACATTTTTATATTTATATGTATGTATATATACACACACACACATAAACATACACATGTATGTCATTAATATAATTATAATGGAATATAAACATCTATCAGATGAGATACAAACCGACTTGACCTTTTGTAAATAACTCACTTTTCTTTTCCTCGTTCCTAATTCGTACCTTTAAGATTCCTGGTAAGAAGCTCCGACTGTAAACATTTCCTCTCCCTCTTCCTTCGACCAAAAACATCCTTTCAGGTGTTTAATATAATTCTCAAGTTGAGACTCTTACAGGGATTCATCTTTCCCCACGACGATACTTCTTTAAAGATGGAATCTTTCTCTATCAGTCTGGTGTCATTTAGTAGTAAGAGTCCCGACTGTGACGGAAATTTCTGGAGTCAATTGTCTGACATCACCTAGGACTCCCGTGAAGTCGATCTCGCAGAGTCGATTGGGGTATGGAACGTCTTACAAGAGAGAACTTTACCCTATCAAAAAGGGACCCACGATTAATGTATCTCTTACTTTAGTTCTTAATATTTATCTTAAATACAATAGTAATAAGTTATCAGAAAGGACTTGACTGTCTGTTATAAATTTTGAAGGTCAACGTACCTTATGAAACTTTTGTACCGTCTGAAAATTTCACAAGAAACTACAGGTAGAAACGAGTCGTAAATTCCTCTCCGACAGTCTTGACACACTTGTGTGTAGACGAATCAAACTGGGAAATGGACGGAGTATAGGAAGTTGATACCTAGGACACTAGTCCAATATGAAGTCATCTCTAGGTAGGATTTAAGGCAAAATTATTTTGTAATGTGTATAAAGTCATACTATTTTTACCATATAAGTCTCTCCTATACACAGGATGTACACGACTTTAAAATAAAGATCAACGTGTGGGTGTCTCATAATTACACATATTTTAATACGAAGGAGTATATACGGTATCTTAAGATTAAGGAGTATCAGATAGTGTAAGTCACCCATTAGACAATTTACAGTCGATGTTTTCACATATTTCGTTGACCGCTCTGTCATCCGGATTTCCTCGTCATTTTGTGAATCGGAACATTTCTTCTTTCCTCCCACCTCTCTTGACGACTAAGTATTTCCTTTTTGAAGGATTTCTCAACTACGAGTCCAATTCGAAGGAAGGATCCGTCGTGATTAAACCGACTGTCTATAGTTTGGCATCTATTGAATTCGACTGTGACTGGAATGACCGTAATGGACGTTTTAGTATAGTATGTTTAAAAAGAGTTTATTAATAAGGTTACGTGATATGTGTCTTTTCGACAGATAGTTGTTTCGGTCCCTATAAACTAAAGGGAAGTCAATTTTAAGTGGTTAGAAAACGAAATCTCTTCTTTTTTATAGTCGATAAGAGAGGTTCAAAATATTAAAAATGAATCATCCCTTCTTAATTTCCGAGTTACCTTTTGGTATGGAACTAATGTACTCTCGATAGAAATGTTGAGATATTCTACTGGGTCTCTCTACAACACCCCTCCCTCCACCCTCCCCCCAAGTACAAACCCTTGCGTACATTCTTAATTTCTAAAATTTTAAATTTTTTATTTTTTATTTTATTTTNGAGGTTCAAAATATTAAAAATGAATCATCCCTTCTTAATTTCCGAGTTACCTTTTGGTATGGAACTAATGTACCCTCGATAGAAATGTTGAGATATTCGACATCTATTTCTCAATTACTTTCTTCTCTTCACTTTTTGTTTCCTCTTTTCCCTTCCATATAAGTTGATTTACGTCTAAAGGATCCTTCTCATGCGTTACTGTTCTTCTGGAAGAAGTTACTTCTCACATATTTTGATCTTCTTTTGTCTTCACCTTTCTGATCTCTAGTGAAGTCCTTTTAACCTTTATAGTTCCCTTGTAAACCGGGTTTCTATCTGTTTTATTTCTTGTAATTGACATCTTTGGGTCATTTACGACGTCCTAGTTCTTCTCTACCTTTCTTATGTACCTTCTTGACATAATTTTTCTAGGTCTACTTGACCTACTGATGTTACTACACCAGTCGACGGGTCTCGGTCTGTAAGACCTCCCGTTTCAGTTCACACTGAATCCTTCGTGACGACAATTATTTCGATCACCTACACTGCCTTAAGACCATCTTGGCAAGTCTTGGGATTTCCTACTACAGTAGTTCCACTACGTAGGTTATATAGTCGTTTAGACCTTTCGGCTCGTCACCGGTGTCCAGACCTTTTTCCGTTAAAAGTAGGGTTAAAGATTCTTCCCATCATGGTTCCTACACGATTAGTGGTTTACTAACGTGAGTAGAGGGTACGATCATTCCAGTACGGAATTTTAGAACATACGACCAGTAGTCGTAATACGCTTGGTTCTTGAAGGTCCAACAAGTTTGACCTTCCTTCTCCTTGGTCTCTAGTTTAACGATTGTAAACGAACTAATATCTCTTTCGATCCCAGGGTCTTTTTTTTTTAGAAAGAGACAAAGTAACTGATACGGTTTCAGAAACTGACACACCTAGTATTATTTGACACCTTTCACAAATTTCTCTACCCTTATAATCTAGTTGAATGGACAGAAGTCTCTTTAGATATACATTCAGTTCTTCGGTGTCAATCTTGGGACATATCTTGTTGACTAACCAAGTCCTAACTCTTTAATCGTACTGTCCCGACAGACGACAGTGGTAGAAACAAATTAGATATGTGATTCGTGTAGTATTCTTTACGGTCCAACCTACTTAATATTCGTATCCACCCTCTATGTAGTTGTTGGAGTCTATATGTCTACTATGGTGAGATTGTCGTCTTTCGTTTCTCCTTTATTTCTCGGAGAACTACTCGAACTTCCTTCTCTCACTTTTTTTACCGTATTTTGATTTATTTTGTTTTGTTTTTGGATTTTAGTACCGGGGACCGGGGTAGTGAAGTGTCGATTATCTCCCCCTTTTACACCTTTATCACTGTATAAGGTGTACAAGTTCGACGAAGTTGTTGAAGGTCTACAATTTCAATTAAAAATTTTTCCGTCTCCTTGGTCGTCTCCTTGGTTTCTAGTTTAACAATTGTAGGCGACCCAGTAAATTTTTTGTTCTCTCAAGGTCTTTTACTTAGTGGTCAGGTCCAGGTTACGTCCTATGTCCTACGAACCCCGACCACGTGACCCTACTGGGTCTCTCTACCATTCGTCTCCCTCCACCCTACCCCCAAGTCTTACCCCTTGTGCACATTTGGGCACCACCTAAGTACAACTACATACCGTTTTGGTTATGTTATAACATTTCATTAATTGGACGTTAATTTCATTTATTTAAATATAATTTTTTCTTTTCGTAGATAAAGACGAAATAATTAATATAGGTTCGGAAACTGTCTCACATAGTGTCGTTTGACACCCTTTAAGAATTTCTCTACCCTTACAGTCCGGTGGACTGGACAGAGAACTCTTTAGACATACGTCCAGTTCTTCGTTTTCAATCTTGACCTGTACCTTGTTGTCTGACCAGGGTTTATCCCTTTCCTCATGCAGTTCCGACATATAACAGTGGGACGAATAAATTGAAGATGTGTCTCATGTAGTACTCTTTACGACCCGACCTACTCCGTGTTCGACCTTAGTTCTAACGGCCCTCTTTATAGTTATTGAAGTTTATACGTCTAATGGAGTAGGAATACAGTCGTTCACTTCTTCTTGATTTCTTGGAGAACTACTTTCACTTTCCCCTCTCACTTTTTTAACCGAATTTGGAGTTGGAAGTCTTTTGATTCTAGTACCACAGACCAGGGTAGTGAAGTACCGTTTCTCTACCCTTTGTCACCTTTGTCACTGTCTGATAAAAAACCCCGAGGTTTTAGTGACGTCTACCACTGACGTCGGTACTTTAATTTTCTACGAACGAGGAACCTTCTTTTCAATAGTGGTTGGATTTGTCGTATAATTTTTCGTCTCTACATTGAAACCGTTGTTTCCAGACAGATCAGATCTGATACCAAAAGGGTCATCAGTACATGTCTACACTCTCAACCTGGTACTTCTTTAGACTCGTGGTTTATTAACTACCAAAGATTGACGCCACAACCTCTTATAAGGACTCTCAGGGAACCTGACGTTCCTCTAGGTTGGTCAGGTAGGATTTTATTTAGTCGGGACTTATAAGTAACCTTCCTGACTACAACTTCGACTTTAAGGTTATTAATCCGGAGGACTACACTTCTTACTCAGTTAGTAAACTTTTCTGAGACTATGACCCTTTCTAACTTCCGTCCTCCTCTTCCCCTGTTGTCTCCTACTCTACCAACCTACCGTAGTTACCTGTACTACAAACTCATTTGAGGCCCTCAACCAGTGCCTGGCCCTCCGGACCGCACGACACCAGATAACCCAACGTTTCAACCCGTACTGAATCACTGACTTGACGTGACTTGACCTCACTGTCTAAAGGAGAGGAACCCGAGATTTTAGAGACACCTACCACTGACGTCGGAACTTTAGTCTTCTGTAAACTAAGAACCAGTCGTTCGATAGGCTTTGACTCTGTCACACGACTTTTCGTCTCTTCAATAAGACGGTTGTTTTCAGGTATATCAGTTCCAACACCACCGGGGTCAACGGTGTACGTCAACACTCTCAACCTATCATTTCTTTCATCTCGTGGCTTCTTAATTGCGGAAACTTGATACCACGACCTCTTCTGAGGTCTCAAGGGACCTCTCGTTCCTCTAGTTTGGTCAGTTAGAATTCCTTTTATTTGGGACTTATGAACAACCTTCCTGACTACGATTTCAACTTTGAGGTCATAAAACCAGTAGACTAAGTTTCTCGATTGAGTGACCTTTTACGGGACTACAACCTTTTCTAACTCCTGTCCTCTTCTCCAAGTAGTCTCCTACTCTACCGACCTACTGTAGTGGCTACGTTACCTGAACTTGAACCCGTTTGAAGCCCTCTACAACTCCCTGTCTCTCCGAACCACACGACAGTAGGTATCCCAGCACTTCTCAGACTATACTCACCTGCTACCTTGTTGTTATTCAGCATATGGTTGTTTCTACGTTTTTTGTAAGATATGTCTTTACTTTTACTTAATACAGAATACCTTCTTATTAGTAGGAATAGATATCTTTTCGTACTATATATGTCGAAAACATGTATATGAGAATATAGGTACCAGATATTTATACAGATAAGAAACTGAAACAAAATTTTACCAATATTTTAGACGGACCAAATGAGTAACTATTTTCTCAATTTTATTAATTACACAAAAATTTATCGACGTACTTTCACGATTAAATTTTTTTTAAAAAACTTATCATATTAAAATTACAGTGTTTTTCTATTTGTAATTCAGTATCTTACTATACGTAAATTAAGTGAAGTTGACACCTTTCAAGAATTTCTCTACCCTATATGGTCTGGTGGAATGGACAATGGACTCATTGGACGTACGTCCAGTTCTTCGTCGTCGATCTTTGAATGTACCTTGTTTACCCTTTCCTCACCAAGTTTTGACCCCTTCTTTATACTGTTTGAACATATAACAGTGGACGAATAAATTGAATTTAAGTCTCATGTAATACGTTTTACGGTCCGACCTACTTAGTGTTCGACTTTAATTTAAACGACCCTCTTTATAGTTGTTGAAGTCTATATTTCTTACATTTCTCCTTGATTTTGTGGAGGACTACTTTCTCCTCTCACTTTTTGGAGTAGACTTTGACTTGTAAGTTTTGTGGTTCTAGTATCGTTAACCGGGAAATGGAGCACCGTTTATCTTCCCCTTTTACACCTTCGTCACTGTCTAAAGCAAAAGAATCCTAGGTTTTAGTGACGTCTGTCACTGACGTCGACATTTTAATTTTCTACTAATGAGGAACCTTCTTTTCGATACTGTTTGGATCTGTCGTATAATTTTTTTATTTCTGTAGTGAAACAGTTGGTTCCAGGTATGTCAGTTTCGTTACCAAAAAGGTCATCAGTACATACCTACGATTTCAACCTGGTATTTCTTCCTACTTGTGGTTTCTTGACTACAAAAGTTTAACGCTACTTCTGAGAGCTCTCAGGAAAACCGACGTTCCTCAAACTGGTTAGGATTTCTTTTAGTTGAGACTTATAAGTAACCTTCCTGACTACGACTTCGACTTCGAGGTTATGAAACCGGTGGACTACACTTCTCCACTGAGTAACCTTTTCTGGTACTACGACCCTTTTTAACTCTCGTCCTCCTCCTCACTGTCTCTTACTCTACCAATCTATAGTAGTAGTTGAGTCACCTGTACTTAAACTCGTTTGAGTCCCTCTGTCACTTCCTGTCCTTTCAGACCGGACGACGTCAGGTACTTCAAGGTTTCTCAGTTTGTGCAGACTCTTTGACTTGTCGTCGTTCTTCTTAACAAAGTAAATGAGTGGATTTGTAAAATTTAACTTGTGATTATACAAGGTCTGTCACAATCTTATGGTCTGTAAGCGCCATTAAAATAGTACACTGTTATACGGAATATTCTGCGTCGATACTAAAAGTCCACCCTTGACAGAATACTTACCTATTTAGTTTTACACTACTTCATACACAATTCCCTTTCATCCTCTGTTGTGCGAAAGTTTCCTTACGGTTATTTTGTTTGGAGGTTCAGTGAAAATCCGAAAACCCTTACAATATTTTGTATTCCACTCTAAAAATTTACTCGAAAAAAATTTTTTTTATGATAAAAACTATCATGAAGTAACCTCTCTACTCTTATGTACCACTTGTTCCTTTTGTGGAAACTCAAAATGTAAACACAAAAACAGTTCTCGGAATAGTTCTTGAAATTGTTCAGGTTAGTTTATGGTATGTTTATATCGTTATCAACATTGTCTACTTAGACCCTAATAAAAGAGAGTGAACCGATCTAAGAGTTCATGGTCTCTATAATTCAGTTGACGTTTTCCAGTGTGTCGATCTACAATATTGACACTCTTGATTTCAAATTGATAAANGTACGTGGTCGGGGTTCGTTCGATTCAGGTTAGTTTATGGTATGTTTATATCGTTATCAACATTGTCTACTTAGACCCTAATAAAAGAGAGTGAACCGATCTAAGAGTTCATGGTCTCTATAATTCAGTTGACGTTTTCCAGTGTGTCGATCTACAATATTGACACTCTTGATTTCAAATTGATAAATATAAGAAAGAAGGAGTCCTGTGAGGACTATAAGATAATAAAAAAGGAGTTCTGTGAGGTCGGTGATGACCTTTTGAGAACCACGTTTTTGTGTTCATGTTAATTGAAAAACTCCTTTGACGTATAATGAAAGGTATTACTGATATGGTTAAATATAGGGGTGAATGTGACATGTTCCCAACGGAAAGAGGTGTAGACTCGGTTATAAGTAGTAGAAAAAACACTATTATAGGTAAGATTATCCATACTTCGTTATCGAGTAACACCAAAACTAAACGTAAAAGGACCCTTAATTACTAAAACTTTTGAAATAATATATGGACAACCTGTAAGTACACAGAAGAATACTTTTTACAACTGAGTCCAGGAAGTAGTTAAAAGTTAATCTAGTAGTAAAACACCTAAACAAACAAAAAGGATAAAACAATTAAAGAAATATATAAAACCTATAAATGGTTGGATAATAGTCTGTATACTGACGTTTATGAAAGGTGATAAGATATTCAACAGATAAGTAAGACAATTAAAAAAAAGAAAACGTCACGTGTTCGAAAATCACACTTCGTGGAGGTAGACACACATAAACGAAAACAACGGACACAACACCCCCAGTGTGTTCTTTTTTTGTAACGGGTCTGGTTACAGTTATAAAAAATAATACAAAAGAAAATCATCAAAATCCAGCATACAAATTCAAAGATTAGACAAAACTCATCTAGAAACATATCCCACACTCTATTCCCAGGTTAAAGTAAGAAGATGTATACCTATAGGTCCGAAGACTATGATAAATAACTTCTCTGAAAGGGTTTGGGTAACAAATGAGGACTGTAGGAACATCATTAGTGAACTGACATTTGTACAGTTACACAATACCGGGAGATAGGATAAGATAATCATACACACAGATAATAATACGATGGTGACATGTCAAAACCAATATCAAAACACCATATCAAATTTTGGTGATGTTATGACATTTCATTAATTGGAGGTTAATTTTATTTATTTAATTATTTTTTATTCATTTATTTTGATCCTTCACGTTACAGAGTAAGATACACAGAAAACGTTTTTACGAAACTGATAAACTGTAAAAACATCAAGATATACTTTGAAATGTTAAATGAAGGATAAAGACACCTTTTTAAAGTAATCATAAAACTATCTTTAACGTAACTTAGACAACAACAAGTGAACGAGACATTACAGGATGAGACACTGGGGTACTTGACGTCGTTCGGTGTGAAAAGACAGGAAGTAATAGAGGACCTCAAAAGAATTTAAGTACAGGCAACTAATCTACTACGGTAGGTTTGTAGAGTAGGAGACAACGGGGAAAGAAGAAGACGGAAGCTAGAAAGAGTTGTAGTCCCAGAAAAGGTTACTCAGTCAAGAAGTGTAGTCCACCGGTTTCATAAGTTCAAAGTCGAAGTCGTGGTCAGGAAGGTTTCTTAAAAGTCACAACTGAAGAAATCCTAACTGACCTAATTAGAGGAACGACAGGTTCCCTGAGAGTTCACAGAATAGATCGTGGTATCAAGTTTTCGTAGGCAAGAAACCACTAGTCGGAAGAAATACTAGGTTAAGAGTGGAGGTATACACTGATGACCTGTTTGGTATCAAAACTGATATACCTTGAAACAGTCGTTTCACTACAGAGACGAAAAATTATGTGACAGGTCTAAAAGGTATCGAAAAGAAGGTTCCTCTTTAACAGACAATTAAAGTACCGACGTCAGAGACAGGAGTCACTAAGACTCAAGTTCTTTTCTTTCAGACAGTGACAAAGGTAACAAAGGTGTAGATAAACGGTACTTCACTACCTTGACTTATGGTACTAGAATCAAAAACTTATGACCCAAATTTGATCGAAAAAGTGAGAAGAGAAAGTGGAAGTAGTTCGCCTAAAATCAAGAAAAAGAAAGACAGTAATCCCACTACAGTAGACGTATAAACTCCAATAACTATAAAGAGGACCGTTAGAACTAAGATCGAACACGAAGTCCGTGGGGTCTTAAAACCTACTACATGAGACCTATCTTAATTTTATTCATCTCACTGTTATATGTCGGAACTACATGAGGATTTCACAAGTACTAGACTCGGCGTCAGTCGAGAGTAAAAATAAAAACGGCTGAGATATTTCGAAGAGGTGGAAACCGACGTTTCTTATATTGGATACACTAAGTCCATAACTGGTAGACCACTTCATGTACACATCTCTCAGTAGAGAACACAACAACCTTCACCCACGAACGATACTGGTAAAACAAGAGAACCTTTTATAGACAATCGGAAACAAGACGAAGTAAGACATGAGGTTCCGGTTTGAACAAGGTCCATAGATAACTGAAGTATGAAAAAGTAATGACAGGGGATACTACTTTTACTGTAGAAATACACCACGATCAAGATCTTCCAGAACGTCCAGAAGTATCTTGACAAGTTGAAGACGAAAAAACCGTAATCACGAACCCGTAACTGAACGTAAAAACACTATAACTTACCAATCTGAACCTTTGATTGACTTCAGTAAGACGATAAAGACTCTGACGTGGGTTCATGATGTAAAACCTGAGAGAACAACTGAGACTTCCGATGAGACAAAGAAGATTTCCTAAGAACGGGTGTCCTCATCTATATTACCAGTTGACTTAATTTAAACGGGTAGGGTAAGGTACATTAAGGGACTAAGGATTTTAGAGTTACAAGTGAGAACGGTAGAAATAAACTAGTGAAGGTTAAATGGAACTAAAAACCTACATTATAAGGTATAAGGATACGTTATAACAAGAAATGTCGTAGTTTAAGATGAGAGTAGTGGTCAGTGTAGGTGTCGACCCACAACAAAGGTGAAACCGAGTCGGAGAAATAAGAATGACCTTGATAAAGAGGTGACAAAAGGTCGTCAATGACCTGTGGATGGTTGGACTTCCTAAGTAGAAAGTCACAATATAGATAAACGGAAAAGTATGACAAGTACCTCAAGAGTTCCGTTCTTACGACTACACTAAACGACAGGGGTAGAAGTTACCTGGTGTAAAACAGTCTTGAGAGGTAGTACTGAGGAGACTACCCTCCGGGACGTACCGTAAAGAGTATCAAAGTAATTCAATGTGTTTCGACACTAGGGATACTAGTAAAACCAATCAAAAGACACTAACACCAAAAGTAAGACAGATGGGAGTTACCTACTCATATTTTCCGAACACGGACGAAGGACTACCCTTCCTAACCGAGAGCCCTTTTGATCCAGAACGAGACCAGTCACTCCGGTACGAGTCATTTAGAATTAGTTCAAAAGACGACTACCTTTCCTCTCCGACACAAGGGAGGGACATCAAACCTCCGGATTGATACCATCTTTATTACCACTAGAAGAGGTTTTCCTGAATGTTGTCTTACGACGAAGAGGGTCCTGACGACGACGGTCTCGGAGACTGAGGTGTCGTCCGGTGACAACTGGGTAAAGAGACGACCTCTGAGATTTTGTGAGTGTCCGTTTAGACCGAACACCTCAGTGACGATGAAAAAGGACCCAGGACCACACGTGTTCCAAAGCAAACACGGGAGGTTCTCAGACAAAGTAGTCAGGACACCTTCAAGACATTAGTTTAAGGGGACTAGAAGTTTGAGTCTAAGGGTCCCCTAATAGACAGGGACCCAACCCTTCAGACAGTACCCTGGATTTTGAAAGTGTTGTCACCCTCTTGGAGAAACCATATCAACAAGAGGTCATTGGCACTGGAAGAGGTTCTCCTGAATTCGGTGTATGGCGTGGAGGGTCCTGACGACGACGATCGCAGGGACAGGGACTCCGTCCATTGACTATCTGGTACGAAACCGTCCTCTGGGAGTGAGTGTCCGTTCAGACCGAGATATAAATTACTCCCAGTGACGAGGAAAGGTACCAGTTACATTAATAAGATTAGGTACTTATGTCCTACAGAAAGGGAAATAAACATAGAAAATTTTAAAGAAAGTGTTAAAAAATTTTTGTCAAAGCATAAGTCTAGAAAGTGACCGAACCAATTTGTATAAAACGACTTTTAAAAACGTAGACATAAGTAGTCCCTATTACCAGAGACTTTAGGTGACCACAGGAACAGACCGGAAATTATAGTCTCATATAACGACCAGAGTATTTTACTCAAATCTTAACACGGAAGGAGAAAAGAAAAAAACCTTCTTATACTCCTAACCACTATTACAGAAAACTTACAAACCATCTTAAGTCAGTACTACAGTAGACGATGTCATAAGAACGGATCTTTTAAGGTACCTGTTTCTCGGACCTTCCGATTTCAGGTACCCTAGTGCTTCTTAACCTATACTGACTCGTGTGTACGTCTCGTAGACCAGGAGTCAAAATAGAAGAACTCAAAAAACTAATAATTAAGTTAGAATGAATGATAACCGGATAAGTCTAAAAGAAAAAAATTTCTAAATTTAACCATCTAATATACAAAGATCTTTAAACATGTGAAAATGATCCAGTAAGTAAAGTAACCTTATGTGAGTAAGTATCATTAGACAATATCAGGGAATAACAGAGAAGAAGTTATTAAAAATGTTCACATTGAATATATTGTATAAAAATCGACAGAGCAAAATAATGAATAAGATCGATATTTCAAAACAATTAAAAGAAAGAAATTTTCTTGTGAAGAATCTAGTTGACTAGAAAAAGATCAAAAGGATAAGAGGTGAAGTGAACAAATACGTCATTAATTATAAAGGAAAGACGACGATTGAAACTTGAATGTAACAAGAAAATAATAGACTATAGAACGCCATGAGGAAAATGATAAACCTTGGTCAGACAACAAGGTACAGGTCAAGATTGACAACAAAGGACTGGACGTATATCCAAAGAGTTCTCCGTCCAGTCCTCGAGACCATAAGGGTAGAGAAAGTCTTAAAAGGTGTCAAATAACACTCGGTGTGTCAGTTTCCGAAACGTAACAGTTATTTCGTCTTTATCTACCAAAAGACCTTGAGAGAACGAAAAAGGTACTAGGTCGTCTACAACCGTTACACTTGAGACCAAGGAGACGGAAAAGATTTTGGTCGAACTTATAGTCCCTCAAGTGTCAAGTGCATAACGACTTCGGACCGAACCTCTTAAAACTCGTAATGAAATGATCGCACACTCTACTCACGTTAACACGCCGTCAAACTCGTAAGAAACCGTAACGGAAAGAAACCCTAACCTTACTTTTGACTGGAAAAGGTCAGAACACCGGTGATGACTCAAAAGATTTAAACGACCGTATAACTCACGTCGCAAAGTGTCGTAGTAGAAAGTCCTAAACTTTATCGAATTGATCTTAGGGTAGTGGAGGTGATCGAAACAAGTATCACTACGAAAGATTCCGGGTGAACTGAAGTGTAAGGTCCTATAGACCGAGATCCACTTACTAGTGTGTCAGCACTAATAGAACCAGTACTTGTAGAAAAACATATCAAGAAGACACATAAGAACGGTGGAGAAGAATTATAGAAGACGAAGACACTCCAAGTATGGTAAAGACAGGAAATAGCTCGGGTAGAAACGTACTTTACAAGGGAACAACAGAGATTAAAAGAACTTCTCTAGAAATCAGAAAGGGTAAGTCAACAAAAGGAGATAAAGAAACGTAACTAGAGTACCTTGTTGTCTGACCAAGGTTTATCCTTTTCCTCAGGCAGTTCCGACATATAACAGTGGGACGAATAAATTGAATATACGTCTCATGGAGTACTCTTTGCGACCCGACCTTCTTGGTGTTCGACCCTACTTCTAACGGTCCTCTTTATAGTTATTGGCGTCTATACGTCTACTGTGGTAGGAATACCGTCTTTCACTTCTCCTTGATTTTTCGGAGAACTACTTTCACTTTCTCCTCTCACTTTTTCAACCGAATTTCGAGTTGTAAGTCTTTTACTTCTAGTACCGTAGACCAGGGTAGTGAAGTACCCTTTATCTACCCCTTTGTCACCTTTGTCACAGTCCGAAATATAAAACCCCCGAGGTTTTAGTGCCGTCTACCACTGACGTCGGTACTTTAATTTTCTGCGAATGAGGAACCTTCCTTTCAATACTGGTTGGATCTATCGTATAACTTTTCGCCTCTGTAATGAAACGGTTGTTTCCAAGTAGATCAGTTCCGATACNTTGTCACAGTCCGAAATATAAAACCCCCGAGGTTTTAGTGACGTCTACCACTGACGTCGGTACTTTAATTTTCTGCGAATGAGGAACCTTCCTTTCAATACTGGTTGGATCTATCGTATAACTTTTCGCCTCTGTAATGAAACGGTTGTTTCCAAGTAGATCAGTTCCGATACCAAAAAGATCACCAGTACATCCCTACACTCTCAACCTGACACTACCTTCGACTCTCGACTTCTTAACCACGAAAACTTGACACCACAACCTCTTCTGAGAACTCTCAGGGAACCTGACGTTCCTCTAGGTTGGTCAGGTAAGACTTCCTCTAGTCGGGACCCGAAAGAAACCTTCCTTACTACGATTTCGACTTTGAGGTCATGAAACCATGGAGTACTCTTCTCAACTGAGTAACCCTTTCTGAGACTAAGACCCTCCCTAACCTCCGTTCTCCTCTTCCCCTGCTGTCTCCTACTCTACCGACCTACCGTAGTGACTGAGCTACCTGCACTCAGACTCACTTGAGGCCCTCAACCACTACCTGTCCCTCAAGACCGTACGACGTTAATTACCCCAGATTTTCTCAGTCTGTGCTGACTCGCTGACTTGACTTGACAGAACTCCATGTTTCAATCTAACGAATCAACTTCAGGAGAAAAAAAAGTAGTACATCCGTCGATAAAAATACTTAAAAAGAGAATCTTGATCAAAACGAGGTGTGATATTCTAATCTGCACAACGTAAAGGTAAAAACGAGTACTCACACAATGACGTAGGATTTGTTTACCGTCTTGACTCTCAAGTGATGTCAAACTGAAACGATACCCTCTTTAGCCCTCGACTCCTCCAGACAGAACCATAACTCGAGACGACTAAGTCCCCTATCTATTACGTTTATAGAGAAGTCACACACGTAAGATCCGAATAAGTAAGGTCACCTCACAACCCTGGAGAAATGACACAAAGACCTGAGGATGTATCCATGAGTAGGATACCCACCAACATTTTAAACCAAAGTGACAGTCCCTATACTGCCGACTTTGAGGAGAAAACAGTAGAACGATTGAAGAGAAGTTTATTTTGAATTTTAAATGAGAATTTACAGTCTGTGTTGACTCACTGACTTGACTTGACTTACAATAGTCGTATTCTTTTTGTCACGACTTCTGTTTGGTTAGTGATCCGTTTCCTTTTAGTTCCTGTTATAACCTAGATATGTCGAACTGTGTCATTTGATATAAAATGACAAAGTATTTCGAAAAGCAAAAAAGTTTGAGGGTAATGAACAGATATAAAAACAACATCAATTTAGATGAATTAATTGAAATATTTATTAATACTAAGTCTTTGGAGTTTTGTAAAAGTTTTTATCTATTAAAAATGGCATTTGTCATGTTATTTAACAATTTGACACAAGAATATAGACAACACCTTTATATATTATTTCATCAAAGTCTCTATATTATAAGGTTGTAGAGTAAATTGAAACGTTTTTGATAAGTAACCTACGGAGCTTATATCTTTTATATTACGTCCAATAGTCGTTATTTTATTATCAGATAAAAGGACCTTAAAAGTCAGATATATTTCTTTCCCTATTATGTATTTATTTTTTCGTTTATTTGTATATTTAATGTCTAAAACTTATTGGTACTTATTCACTCTTTCACTTTTACAATCAGTGAGTCAGGACAGATTGAGAAACACTGTGGTGCCGGACCTCGGACGGTCCACAGAAACAATTAGTGTAAGAGGTCCTTTCTTCTGACCTCACCCATCGGTAAGGAAAGAAGTCCCATAGAAGAACTGTGACCCTAGTTTGGGATTAGAGTACCTAACGTCCGTCTAAAAAGAGTAGACTTGATGGTCTCTTCTGGGACCTTATTGATAAACAACAATACCGACAACTAGTCAGTGACTCAGCAAAAAATGAGGCGTTGGTGTACTTGACGTCGTTCGGTCCGAAACGACAGGAGGTGATAGAGGGACTCAAACGTGTTTGAGTTCAGGTAACTCAGTTATATGGTAGGTTGGTAGAGTAGGAGACAACTGAGGAAGAGGAGGACGGGAGTTAGAAAGGGTCGTAGTTCCAGAAAAGGTCACTCAGTCAAGAAACGTAGTCCACCGGTTTCATAACCTCGAAGTCGAAGTCGTAGTCGGGAAGGTTACTTATAAGTCCCAACTAAAGGTAATCCTAACCAACAAAAACATAATGACGAAAGGTTCCCTGAGAGTTCTCAGAAAAGGTCGTGGTGTCAAGTTTTCATAGTTAAGAAGTCTCTAGTTGGAAGAAATACCAGGTTGAAAGTGTAGGCATGTACTGATGACCCTTTGGTATCGAAAGTGATATGTCTGGAAACAGTCGTTTCACTACAGAGACGAAAAATTATGTAACAGATTCAAACAGTATTCATAAGAAGGTTCCTAGCTCACGGAAAATTAAAATACCGACGTCAGTTACAGACATAACTAAAACCTCGGTTTCTTTTACTTTGACTGTGACAAAGACGAAAAGGTGGTAAACAAACAATACTTCACTATCTAAACCTCCGGTACTAGAAAAAGAAAAAAAAATTTACAACTCAAAATTCGGTTGTAAAAGTAAGAAGAGAAAGTGGAAGTAGTTCTCCGAGGAATATAGAGAAAGTGACAGACGTAATCTCATCATAGTAAACGAATAAACTCTAACAACTATCAAAGGGACAGTTTGAACTAATATCAAACATTCAGTAGGTCGGGTAGTCAAGTATACTACGTGAGACATACATTCAATTTATGTCGGAACTGTATGAAGATAAGGTTAAAACTTGGTCAAACAACAAGGTACAAGTCAAGATTGAGAACGAGGAAAAGGACGTATGTCCAAAGAGTCCTCTGTCCGTTACACCAGACCATAAGGGTAGAGAAATTCTTATAAAGTGTCGAACAAGACTGGGTATAACAGTTTGAGAAATCACATTAGTTACTTCGTCTTCCAAAAATTTTTCATAAAATGAACGATAAAGATACTAGGTCTTATATAACCGTCAATCTAGGGACCAAGGAGACGGAAAAGATTTAGGTCGAAAATCTAAGTAAAGTCAAGTCAGTGAGTCAGCACAGACTGAGAAACTCTGGGGTACTTAGTGTCGTACGGTCCAGGGGGACAGGTAGTTGTTGAGAACCTCAAGTGAGTCTAAGTGCAGGTAGCTCAGTTACTTCGGTAGGTCGGTAGAGTAGGAGACAGCAGGGGAAGAGGAGAACGGAGGTTAGGGAGGGTCGTAGTCTCAGAAAAGGTTACTCAGTTGAGAAACGTACTCCACCGGTTTCATGACCTCAAAGTCGAAATCGTAGTAAGGAAGGTTTCTTTAGGGTCCCGACTAGAAGTTCTACCTGACCAATGTAGAGGAACGTCAGGTTCCCTGAGAGTTCTCAGAAGAAGTTGTGGTGTCAAGTTTTCGTAGTTAAGAAGTCAGGACACCGGTGACGACTCAAAAGGTTTAAAAGACGGTATAACTGGTGTCGTGAAAGTGTCGTAGTAGAGACTCCTGAACTTTATCGAGTCGACCTTACGGTAGTGGAGGTGATCGAAACAGACATCACTCCGAAGGATTCCAGGTGTACTAAAGTGTGAGGTCCTACAGACCGAGGTCAATCGTTCGTGTCGTAGTACCAAGATACCCAGTAATGTTCGAAAAAAAATGTCAAGAAGACTCATAAGAACGGTGTAGAAGAATCAGAGAAGATGAAGACAGTAAAGAAACGGTTAAAACAGTAAATAACACGGATAGAAATGTACTCTATAAGGGAACCATAGAGATTAAAAGAATTCCTCTCGAGATCAGAAAGGGTAAGATAACAGAAAGAGATAAAGAAACTTAACAAGTCAGTTCTTCCGAAAGACAACGAAATCCACATCTCAATCCAATAAATAAACTGAAAAGAACAAAGAACTCCATACGGACATAACGATACTTGAAAGGAGAATCGTGACGAAAATATCACAGGGTGTCCAAAACCCAACAACACAAAAGTAAAAGTAATCAAAGATACGTATAAAACTACAGATAAAACTAATGAAGACACTAAACAAGCAATAAGTCTTCTCACAACAAGTTGGAGGTATACAACCTTAAAAATTATCAAAAAGAGGACATTAACTCTAGATTAGAATTACGTAATACCAGTCTTCTCTACGAACCTTACTAAAACTAAAAAAACTTAAATAGTTCAAATCTAAATACCTGGTCCTACACTAGACAGGACATCTTCCAAGGTACTCGTGAACTCTTTTTCCACTTTAAGTAACAAACCCCCACTTTACAGGATATCTATAGTTAATCCAGATTGACCAGATTACATAGTAAATTTCAAACGTAAAGAAACAATTAAAAGACTAATCAACTAGACAGGTATCCACACTCACCCCATAATTTCAGAGGGTGATAATAACACAATAACAATTAAAGGGGAAAGTATGAACAATCGTAAACAGAAT